>JARFOD010090463.1:0-17908 GCA_031763545.1 Mopalia muscosa | reverse complement strand
CACAAACAGATCGGCTTCCTGTTACCCTTTAGCTCTGAGAGCACCAGGGCAACATGAAGCTCCCTCCAACCGCCCGCCGGCCATGTTGAGAGATAAAAAATATATATATATATGCACGTCTTTGGCGTTAGTTACCAGTTTATTTGCTTGATGCAACCAATACAGAAACAACTTTTTGTCGGAACGGAATTTAGGGGATGTTGACGAAAAATCGTCAGATAAGCCAGATTATTTGTGATGGAGGACAATATCTAGCAATCGTACAGGAAGCTTTTTTATTACCGTATAAATTTTAAAGAATTTAAATCCGCTCTAGTTATCGGAAACAAATGTTGATTTCAAATACTTATCATTTGTCAATAACCATGGAACATTATGACGACTAAGGGTCACATGACTTTTTGGTGTCGTTTGATCGTTTGGTTATATACCTAGACAATGTTAAAAGTATAAATGCTTTTCAAGAGATCAGGCTGTCGGATATTCATATATACTGTTTGCCGTTCTCCATCGGAGAATAAAAAAACCCAACAAAAATCACGATAAATATAGTGCCAATATTTATAGTTATATTCATGTTGTAAGTAGATAACGTTTGAAACAGGGCCTATCGTTATCTTTTTTTGTTATCATTCTTGTTATTTTACGGTATTTTTTTTACTACATAAATTCGGCTATAATTTATACTTATATAAATGTACATATACATATACAGATTAAGGCTCAACGCCCTCCCCTCACGGATGCATCATATATACGCTCAGTTGAAAAAAAATTGTCTCAATATATTTACCTGTAGTTTCCCGTGTAAATAAGCTTGGTGCATTTATAGAATGTTATGTTATAGATAGGCCTAACTAAGCCTATTTAGCCCAAAATCCGGCCTTGAGGTGATGATCATATAACAGGATAATCGCTAAAGGTGCGTGGTCGTTCGGTCATAATCTATATATTTATATATATTTCTACCTCAAGCCCGGGTTTGAGTCCCGGTCGAGGCAGGCAAAAGTTTCATTCCCTATACATTTATAAATATATATAATTATTGCTATAAAAAAGTAAGTTAATAAATATAAAACCATAAATTATGTCATATTTTCCGGATGAACAACACAGACAAACCTTTCAGCGGGTCTGCATGGAGGTTTAAATATTGGCTATATTGTTTGTGCATGTTTACAAAGGCCTATGGACTACGTTATAGATACGAGAAAGAGAAAAACCAAATTCCGGTGTCTGTGTGATAATTTTGTAGAAACTTATACCAGATCTCCGGTATGACTGTATGCTTCATTTTAGTCAAGTTGCTATAAATACCTGTCAAATTAACTCTGTCTTTTCAGTTTAAAATCTATAATATAAAATCATTTTTTTTTAATGACAAATAGAAAATATGACCTCAGTGCATGAGTATCACTGCTAACGAAAATGTGCATGTGAAAATCAACTTTTACTGATCTAGGAAAAATTTATAATAAGTAAGCATGAATCCAGATATCCACGTTGGAATCACACCCTTGTCATGAGATATATCATTCGTTTTAGCTTTTCGAAGCACGGGCAATAAATATAATTTATAGCACAATCAGGTAGCCGACAGTGTATACCGTGATGCCTACACGTGTGCAGGGGCCTAAACAATATATAATAAAATATAAAGACAGCGATGTCTATTACATTCTTTACGGGATAACAATACAGGCATGAGGTTATACTTTATTTTTATTAAGACACTTCCGATACAGGTAGGCCAATATAGGCCCAATATATTTAATCTATTGGATTTTGGTATATCAATGTTAAAAAGGATTTGTCTGCCATTTATATGGATAAGGTGTGGTTAATTGCGCAAACACATGTATATGCAAACTGCAGGTGATGTGAAGGATGTCTACCGCGAATAATTCTGTCTTGATAAAGTACGTGGCGACTCGGCTGTAAACAATAATAGCCTCTTGCAGTTTCTTTCGTTGTTAAATAGCGCATGTAAGCCTAAGTACGTAACTTATAGTCTCCTGAACCAGCAGCTTCTCGAGTAAACTAGCACACTGTGTACACAGGCAGTATATTATAGTATACAGTCCTAATATAACATCTAAAGCTCAGCAAAGTTGGGCTTCGTTTGTAGTTAAGTTCTGAGGGTCGTCCGCACTGGGGCTTTCGTTGTACAACACCGGCTGAGCAAGCCGACTGCTGCCCTGATGAAATAACCGAGGATAACCGTGACCCATGGACAGCGTAACAGATAATGACGGGCAAAGCAACGATTTTAAAGGGTTTGTCCAGGACTAGGCGAGAAGGGTTGTTTCGATGAGGCTGATAAATGCCCCCAAAACGGCTGACAAAGCGGTGAGATACTTGCGTAACCACATCCACTTCGACAAACGCTTACAGCCAGACGAGATATATACACACAGCTTTTTTCTATAAATAGACTAACTTCGCCCCTCCGTTATCCTGTATCTCGACGAAGATCAGCTAAAATGTCATTTTATTTGGTTATTGCAGGAACAAGGAAGTGGAAATTGGGGGATGTGAGGGGATGTCTTCCACCAACACGCGGTAAGTTCTTCCTAAAACTCCGTTCTAAATCTCAACGAGTCCCCGCGCCATTTTTCATTGAATGACCCAACCCCAAAACACGTGCTCTCCCTTATTTTGTCCATCTCCGGCGCACGTCATGCCTGTTACACAAACAAATCATTTCTCCATTGACACACACAATAAACTGTCATGTAAACCTGACTGGTAAATAAAGGAACATTTAACACTTTGGTTGCGGCAAATATAAATCACGATTTGGCCCTTGTTTTACTCTAAACCACGTCAGTATCACGTCGTAGACGCGACATGAGAAAACTAGGTCACTGTATTACCTCACGTGTGTTGGACTAGGTCGTGTGAGGTGAATGAGCTAATATGGCGTAATCGGATGTGTCTGTGGTTTTGTCCGAAAACAATGTCGACCTTTGTCCACTGGCCAGATCTTAACCACTGGTGTAAAGGCCATTATAATGCTGTTTGCAGGCTGGGGAAATATAGGTCACAGTTGTACAAATCCACTCAGCCATTGCAGTTTTCAAGTCGTTTATTACATAACAATAAACAATGTTTTTATAACTATTTATCCAACGACGGGGCTAAGCAAAAAATTCTCTCTTCATTTATTTTTTAAAAATGGCCTAGGTAAAACTGTTATTCGTATATAATATGTTTAATTACATTTCCAGTAAAGCAGACAGTTTAAAATGAGCAAAAAGAAATTGTATAGGCCTTAACTCTCATTTGAGGAATCTGGTCTATTTGCCAGTATGAGGATATTAGCAGTATAAAAAAAGGATCTTGCAGATATTAATTGAAATTTTACAAGATAGACTGGAGCCTATACACTAGTAGGCCTACAGTTATGGCATTTTTATAAGATCCATACCAAGATATACACACCTCTAAGAGTCATATTGATAGAGATATCTGTTATATAATTTGATATACGGCTTAACTATTTCATTAAATATCAATCATCAAATAAAGAAATAGACAATATAATTAAAAAGTATAGGCTTAGTGCATAAAAGAGTGGCTATTTCTGAGCATTTTAAAGTGTGCTACACTTCCATACAAAATGTGATAGCAAATTGAAAAGCTGTTAGGCCTACCTTCAAACATATTTGTCTTCGCCACCATGAGCGACTGAAGGGGTCTTAAGAAAAATATGTTATATGTTAAGTAGCCATGTGTCTTTTTATATTGGTAACTCACCCAGACATGCGGAGCAATGTAGTTAGTTGATTGGTCGAGCGGCCCACACCCCCAGCTGCCATTGTTAAAATGTCTGCCCCCATAGTATTTTTTCGTTGTAATTATAATTTAAAAACACATCACAAAAATACCAAATCAGCATTATTTGATAGCAAATTTCGAACTCTATTCAATTCTTAGCTTTGTTACTGAAGTTAACCATCGCTTTAAGTCAAAACAACAACAACAACCAGACTTACAGGAGTCCTATTGAGAGACATCTCAGTCAAATGAAGAGGACAATATCTTTGATTTGGGAAATCGCCTTTGGTAAATGTATAAGGTCTATATGAAATAGCCTCAGCTGTTTAAAGACTATATCAATAACATCAGACCTGAGATGGCAGAAATCATGGGTTACTGTTTGACCACATGATCAATTTAAGCCAATGAGTGGTTAGAAAGTGGGATAGTGAAGTCATATAATGATATGTGTTACTGAATTTAGTTATGACAAATTTGTTTCAAGACATGTGGTTCTGATATACATGTATATCCATGATGTTGAGACAATCAGCGTAACATTGCAAGATTCGGGTTGCTATGGTATCATCACTACGCTCAGTCGTGATAGAATCAGATGTACTGAATATGAACTCAAATTGTGCCATGTTTACTACCGTATGCAGCTTCCTGTTGCCATAGTGCACTGAGTTTGTTTGTTTGATTGGGGATTAACGTCGTACTCAAGGGTATTTCACTTATATGATGACAGAATGTCCACTTCAGATGTCCTTATTACAGTGAAAACTGTGATGAAACCCTGTAAAAACCTGCCCTCACAAGCACTCATGAACCTGAGGGTCAACAGATGGATTTGATCCTGTGAACGGTACATCAAAGTAGGCTTAGAAAGCCCACTTGCTAACCACTAAGCCACAGCCTCGTGCACTCAAAGTTAATGGTCAACATGAAGCTGATCTTTTTGATGTCTGTATTGCATCCTGTCATTGTCTTGGGGTTTTTTTGTCTTGTCTTTGCTTGTTACCTGTTGAGTCTTTGGTGGTTTTATTCATCCATTGGGTTGGTACAATACGAGTCATATGAGTTGAGTCATATGAGTTGAATAACGGGAACAGCCTTGAACATCAAACAAACACAATTAAACAGGGCAGTGTCTAGAAAAATCGCCCAGGTTCTATCCTAAATTCAAGTTCAGACCATAATCAAGGTTCTGAATCCGCTTTTAGCTTGATTTTCACACAGATATTATGAAAATAGTAATATATTGACATTAATTTGGGCTTGAAATAGTTAGGGCGGTTAAAATAAACCCCAGCAAATTTCACATGGCTTTAAATTAGGTAAATTCTGTTGAGGAGTACATGATGTTCTATAGTATCGAAACGGATAAAAATTTTGAGTTCTCTTAGAAAAAATGCATGCCCTTATGGCGACTATCTTGTGACATCACAGATGATGTGCACAGAACAATCGACGACTTCTCTGATTGGAAAGTGAGGCACATCTTTATCAACTTATTGCCATCCTTTAGGAAACCAAAGTTTGTTACAACTAATGCCATACCCTAGGCAGTGTTAAAAAAAAACAAAAAAATCCAAGGAAAATCTAGCATTTTTTCTGCTAAAAATAATATCCCAGCCTTCCTGATCTCCCACACTGTTCCTGGGATTCACTCAGGATAATACCCTCATGTTCCTAGCATTTACTCAGAATGATCCCCACAAGTTTCCTGGGATTTACCCAGAAAGATCTCCACATCTTCACGTGATTAATCCAAGATGATCCCCACAAGTTCTCGGGATTGACTCAGGATGATCCCCACATTGTCCTGAGAAGTATCTAGGATAACCCACACATGTTCCTATGATTCCCCCAGGATGATCCCCCACATCTTGCTGAGAATTATCTAGGATGACCCACACATGTTCCTATGATTCCCCCAGGATGATCCCCCACATCTTGCTGAGAATTATCTAGGATAACCCGCACATGTTCCTATGATTCTCCCAGGATGATCCCCCACATCTTGCTGAGAATTATCTAGAATGACCCCCACATATTCCAGGGATTCACCCAGGATGATCCCCCACATTGCTGAGAATTTTCTAGCATGACCCCCACATATTCCAGGGATTCACCCAGGGTGACCCCCCACATCTTGCTAAGAATTTTCTAGCATGACCCCCACATATTCCTGGGATTCACTCAGGATGACCCCCACATCTTCCTGAGAATTTTTAAGGATGACACCCACATCGTCCAGGCATTCACCCAGGATGGCCCCCAAACATTCCTGGGATTCACCCAGGATGACCCCCACATCTTCCTGAGATTTTTCTAGCATGACCTCCACATCTTCCTGAGAATTGTCTAGCATGACCCCCACATCTTCCTGAGAATTTTCTAGGATGACCCCACATCTTCCACATCTTCCTGAGAATTTTCTAGGATAACCCCCACATCTTCCTGAGAATTTTCTAGGATGACCCCCACATCTTCCTGGGATTCACCCAGGATGACCCCCACATCTTCCTGAGTATTTTGAGGATGACCCCCACATCTTCCAGGGATTCATCCAGGATGACCCCCACATCTTCTTTAGATTTTCCTAGCATGACCCCCACATCTTCCAGGGGTTCACCCAGAATGACCCCTAACATCTTCCTGAGAATTTTTAAGGATGACCCCCACATATTCCTGGGATTCACTCAGTATGACCCACACATCTTCCTAGTATTGATCGAGGATGATCCCAACACCTCCCTGAGAATTATCTATTATGATTACCAGATGATCTGAGGCACATTCCCAAAATTTATGCTTTCTCATCAAGGGAAATATTTTTGTTGGTTATTTATGATTTTCGAAAATTAAATAACCCAAAATAAAACAATTACATTTTGAAATGCTGACCCACCATAGCAGACTGGATCCGCATGAATTCAGTTGCACATCACTCCTTGGCCCGCAGATGTGATGCGGGTGGCTAACTTATCCTGCTTCCATGTACCATTCTTGGGATCGATTCCTCCTGTCGACCATCAGGTATATGAGCAAGTCACATGTTGGGGCTCCGGCAACCCTGGCCATTCCTGCGGGTGTTTTTTACGAGGTTTTCTATCAGTTTTCCCCCATGATAAGGCAAGGTGCAATGTGAAGTAGTCAATCTGTCATCATATAAGTGAAATACCCTTGAGAATAATGCTAAACGCCAATCAAACAAACAAACAAAAAATCACATGACTCCTATAGTTTGTTTATAAAACTCCCTCTTACCTGTGCATAGTTACAGGTATCAAATACAGCGAACAACGAAATGAAATAAATCTTTTGGCTCTTTATAATGTTTATTGATTGGTGTTCAATATGAACTCCAATAGTAAATAGCCGAATTGACTGTGAAGTGTTTGGCTGTGTTGGAGATTGTTGTTTCTTTATTGTTAAGTATAAGCAGTACATCTACAGAGGTTCATCGATGTCAAAATATTGAGGTTTTTACTGACAAAATTTTAGTTTTTTTATTTGTCATATTGAATTTTTTTCTTTTTTTAATGCCCAACTATTTATTTTAGCATACTTGAACATTAGAAAAGGAGTCATGATGAGTAATCATCAGTAAAATTGATGTCTCAAATTGAGTTTAGTCTCAAGCTTAACTCTCCATGTAGGGCTGTTAAACTGGAGTGCTTGGGACATGTTAGTGATGTTACCCTAAACAAGAGGGTCAAATAACTGGAATCGTCAAATTGTATTGGTTGATTAGGATTCAAAGAAATATTCTGACTTGCTAATTAAAGCACCTGTTCCTAAATCACCCATGCTTATATAGTGCAAATACATTTTCTGAGCTATAGAAGGAATGTTCTCATTGTTAACAAATGTCGGCCATAAAATAAAGAAAAGAAGAAGTTGCAGTACTTAAACACTATTGTATGTTGATTTTATAGGATATTCAGGACACTTTGGAGAACTTGTTTCTTGGTTATTTCGCCAACCATTCTTTTTTTTATTTTGTTAAAATCAGAAATATTGTCAGTAGGAGATTATCATGGTTAAGTCCATTATTAGTTGTTAATAGAGGTTGTACTGGGGATGGACAATCTGTAATATACTTTGTTCTCAGCCAGAAATCATGTCCTTCAGATAAAGGGATGAGGCTACTAATTCCACGAAGCCGCAAAGCAAAAGGGACAGCAAGACTTAAATTATTGGGTGTCATGAATTTTATTTTCGCTGGTCGAGTACGATTAAAGGGACTCAGTTGGAATCTTTCTGAATTCCGCTGTGTCGAGAAGGGGGATGGCCAACAGTGGAATAATGTCTATTGATTATTTGGAGGTTGTGTGAACATAGCCCTAGTAATGACAACAACTTGATCCCTATTTCTTGTTTTTATGTTATTGAGAGTGTGCGTGGAGGGACAATGGGCTCATCCTGTGCAGGTCACTAGGATGAACCTAATTCAATCAGATCTTTTATAGACACTGTGCTAACACTCTTGCCAATGTTTGCTTCAATATTTACCCCCAATTGTCTTCTCATTCCTTTTCTGATAAATTTCTGCATTTATACCCCTTTTTGTGAATCTACCATTAACTGTCTTCCAGTCGTGATTTTTTTTTCTGATAAAATAACTTTTCACCATTTTTTATTTGTTTTAGTGATAATTTTGTTTGTTGTTGAATTCTATATGACACTTCTTGGAAGAATGTGCTGATTCTGTTGTCTGCATCTTTTACATGATATCTCATTCTTGTGTTTCTTTTCTGACCAAATTCATGTGGAAAACTTAACTGAATCACTGGCCTTTTGTTCCTTGATAAAATTCATGACCCAGTTGTAGTTTAATTTGTCTTATTTCTTTCTCCTGTCTCTTTCATCACACTTGTTGTCTTTGTACTTTCTGACACAATCCTCAATAATCCACAACTCAAGTTTGTGTTGTTATAAAATAGAATTCCCAAGTCATCAAACTTTGTTCTTGACAAAATTGAATAAAGTTTTATTTTGTATTAACATGTATCTTCCAGTAAAGAATAAGTAATAATATGGAAACAAGAACAAAATAATCAATAACTATCTATTTTTGTTAAATGAATAGGTCTATGAAAACTGTTTTTAAGAAAGGTAATAAAAAAACCCCAACAACAAAAGCCAGGAGTTCATGAATATTTATTCAGTCTTTAATTTTTGTTTTATATAAACTAAGTTCTACTATTCAATGTTTTTCCATGAAAGTCTGTTCTATATAATTCTGGGTTTCATATTTAAAAATCCAAGCTCTCTTAACAAATGTGAATTCACTCAAGACAAATTTAGAAAAGCTTACATGAAACTTTGATCACATTATGGTTATGTAACTGTTTGTTATCATTTACTTCTAAATTTATTCATGATTCTGGATTTCTGATAGATAAACTAGTACTTATTGAATGCTATTCATCTGTTTTTTTTCTGCATTTTTTTTTTTTTTTTTTTATCATTTAAATATACTTTGTTATCTTATGTATGCATGACTAATTGGCCATGCTGTTCTTTGGCATGATTAAAAGATTTTGTCTTTTTTGTAAACACAAGTTTCAATCGTTAGATATAAACAGAAATTATCCATATATTACTCTGGAGATATTTGTGATATCCCAAGAATCTATTTTCATATTAAACTCGTAAAAACTCCAGAGAAGTCATAAATGAAGAGTGAATTTATCTTATGCAATTTCTGTCATTGCTAATACAATTTAAAATCAAATTTGCTTTTATGGAATTCTGTTAGACCTGTCTCCCTAAGTGGAAATGTCTCCGGATTATAATCTTTGTGACAAGAAGGCTGGTTAATTTGCCTTGTAAGCATGTTATAAAGTCATTTATCATCCCAGTTGTCAGGCTGGAATCCATGGACTTAGTCAATCTTCCACCAATCCGATGACTCCTCGCTCAGCCCTAAGTCAATAAAAGTGTTTATTGGCCCACTAATTGTAGCCCTCTCCTGACTCATTGTTAACTATTGACCATTTAGTTAGACCAGGAAAAATTAACAATTATCACAATGATAGGGTGTAAATGCCAAGTTATTATTTAATTCTGTCAAGGGGTATGGTTTGTATCACAAAGTTAATTCTGTTTACTCGACCACTATTTTACATTCCGTTACCCCTAGCAATCATTCATCCTGGCTTTTTTGACAGTCATTATTGCATAAAGGAATGTTTCATGTTTTGTATTATTGAATAATTGTGTAAGAACAAAGGTTATTTAATATTTATCCATACAAATCAATATAATGGGATAATTTGTGCAGCGGGTGTTATATTTCAACAGATAAAATAATTGGAATACAGAGCAATCATCCCTTCAAGACATTTTTTTGTCTTATATAACAATGGGACTGATTTCACAGTTTAAATCCACTGTATTTTTGTTTCTTGTTGTTTTATTTAATAATTCATTAAAGGGGTTATTAGTACAATACCATTTTGAATTTTAAGACTTGGAAGTTTTTAATGTTGAGTAATTAATATGTGAAAGTCCATATTCCATAGACTGCCCCTTCCACGTACCTCTCCCTGGTTCTAGGCGATCTTTCACCCCAGGTGTGAAGGCACAGTTTTCTGGTGGCTGAAAGTTGCCTGGATCAGTTTTTTAAGAGGTTTCTCGTCAGTTTCCAACTAGATGCCAGCAATGCTGTCATTTAATTGGAAAAGATTTAAATATGACTTTGTGTACACAAATAAACTAAATTTCATGATATACATGCTGATAAAGAATTTAAACTACACTATTATAACTTAAGCTGGGAAAGTCTTGAAGGGATATATATAGCTGTTTATATATTCTGAACAGATTTAAATTATAAATCAATTTAACTCAATTTTATTACATTGTTTTTATATAACAAATTCACATAGAAGTAACATCCACAGGCCCCTTGCTTATCTGAATAAATGGTATTCTCAGTTTAAATTTCAGGCGACATTTTCCATATTTAAGGAAATATTAATGAGGAGACTGAATATTTTTATTTTCTCATTTAGTAATAAGAAGTTTGATTTTACTACAAAAATGGTTTGTTAATCCAAAGCAAAATAGCGAAACAAATCTTGAGCACGTGTTGTTAAAGCTCATATTTGAAATGAGAAATTATCACTTGTGGGTGAGGGAATTGCCTGTAAATTTGTTAGTTAGTAAGTCTACTGAAGACTTGAGAAAGTGTGTAATGTAGAAAACACCTGCAGCTGTTTGGATTAATTCAGTGTTAACCTTCAGGTATGCTGTGTTGTGCAGAGCTATTCTGAGACACTTGGGAACTGTGTCATTTCCAAATCTCTTCCTCAACCCACTAGCTAATTTGATTTTAAGTAATTTAAAGGTCTAGTGAAATCCAACATTGGAGCTCCAGCATTTCAATGGATGGTAACATTATCCTATACTGATAGCAGAGTCATCTCTGAGACTTACCCACCACCCAATCCCCTGTACAAATATTATCATCAGGATTTTTCTTTTTTAACGGCCATTGATGCTCTGCAATTTCACTATGTTTTAAGGTGTGTTTTTGATACATGGTGATTAAATACGTTTTCTGTTCTTGCACATCAACATCTATAATTGTATTCCCACTTCAATGTTAAGTTTTTGTTGTAAGATTTGTTTATGCACTTTCCTGAATGAAGACAACTGCTATGATTGGGAGCTATCATGACGGATAATCTTGTTGTCCTCAACTGACTTCACTGGTGCCTTTGTCAGGATACATCACAACACCCCAGCCCTTCAGGCCTCGCCAAACATGGCTTACTTTCTAGTAATCCCTTTTGTTTCCCCCTTTCAGCATGTTTTTCTTTTCAAAATTGTTAATCCTAAACTAACATTTAAAAATGACTTGGTGGAAATTGAACTGATGTGGTAGAGTTTTCCTCATTCCCAGAAATATATATGTTTGTACACAACTTAAAGATATTCTTTCTTCTAAGACATAGAATGTGAGAAGAATCAAGAAGGTTGTCTCAGACTACTTTTGTAGACAAACAGTGTGCCTCATTTGTTAGTTCCCCTATATTTCTTCTATTAAATTGCTTGCTACATGAGTTATCATCAAAGACACTGCCCCCTCTCTTGCTAACACTATGCCACCAAGTTGATGTGGTATGTAGGCTGACTGTTCATGTGGCAGTCTCTGGGTTATTAAAAGAACACTAAAAGTAAAATATGAAATATAATATACGGTCGCTGGTTTGATGCTATTATCTATATAACTCTTGCATAAATTTTCAGAATTTAAAAAAAAAAAACCCAAAAAATCTATTATAAAATTTATAATGTGGAGTTCCAAGTACCAAAGTGTACCAAAATATTCAATTTGGTTCAGTCATTTAATGGACCTATTTTCTACTAGTTTCTTTTTTTCTCATTATGGTTGGAAGTTTACTGATGGTAATACTGGCACTTTGATTGACGGGTTTGAACGAATGAAAAGAACGTCTCAGTAGGTTGGTTTCCATAGCGCCAGGTCAGTGGGGCTGCCAGTCAGCAGATTTAGACAGGTTACGTCAGACACCTGCAGAGTGCCAATTCTAATCTAGTATTTCTCCAGCTACCTGCTGTTTACCACAATGACCTGCAGTGATGTAAAAATCTCTCCAATTGTGATCCGTAAATTCTCTTCTGTACAAAACTGAAACAAATGAATGCAATAAAATTGAAGACGGTTCTATATTTTTACTTATTCATAGTATTTCCAATTCTATTAACTTTAAATTTCAGGCGACATTTTCCATATTTAAAAACTGAAACAAATTAATGCAATAAGATAGAAGACGGTTCTATATTTTCACTTACTCATAGTATTTCCAATTTCATTAACTTGGCTGTATATTATTAAAACTGAATATAAATGTTCAATTTGAAGTTTCCAATTTTGTTTACTACGACCGTATAAAACTAATATTGTAACAAATTTGATCATTTTATGGTTTTTTTATTCAAATAAATTTTATAAAAAGATATTTTTCAGATTGGTCGGTTCAAATTACAATACATGTATGCTGTATTATGCATATCTGAAATAAAGTTAAGGACATCATTATCAATATGGTTTGTATGAAGACATAGATAATATGAAATAATATCCACAATATAGATTTTCTTAAAGCTGAGAAAAAAAATCTAAATATTATAAAAACATCACAAATAAAAAGCATTTAACATTTCAAAATAATTAAATTGAAAGTGTATTTATCACCAAGTTTTTAAAGAACAGATTTAGGGATGTATACTTTTCAGTTTTATTGTTAGACAATATGTATTGTCATGTTATATTGGATACAGTCTGTGATTTATAAATAGAACACTAACTTAAGATTTTAATATAGAGGCTGTATATCGCTTAATTATTTCGGTATTATTTAATCTTTGTTAGAATTCATATCCATTTATTCACTGCTCTCTAGCTTTGGTTAAATTTGTCCCTAAATGTTAAAGTATAAAGAAATTTAAAACTGAAAACAATAATGTGTTAATGTTAGTGTTAATGTGAAAGTTGGAAGAGGCTGTTTTCTTGTAAATTTCATTGAAGACTCATTAAGCTATTATACAAGTACGAAAGGTATGACTATAATGACAGAGGTGACGTTTCATCCACTTTACTGATAGATGGCAGGTCGTTGTAACTTTGACAGAGTGTTGACAAGCGAACCACTGCTATGAACGTCAACGAGCACAGTGACACATGTTGGGTCGTGGGCTGTCAGGCGGCGAGTCGAGTTAGGTCAAAACCTTGTTAACCCCAGTCATTGAGCCCCCCCAATAGCACTTCATTATCACCCTACTCAAAGGGTATTACTATACGGCCTTTAGGGCTTTCTCTAATGTCAATTTCTTCTGGGTGTATGTTTAATGTTTTATTTTCATAACTGGTTGAATTGTTTGGAAGTGTTTTGTTCTGTGTTTATCAGTTCAATGGGTTTTTATTTTTCTCAATATCTATTAAATTTGAATTTAATGTTACCGATAATTCCCTTTTAATTAAAGTCTCATCTACATGTTCTTTTGTACCTTTTAATGTAACCATCATATCCCTTTCATTTTTAACCAGTGTTATTCTGTATGTGAATAAACATATATTCAGGGAATAAAACTGTATAAAACAGAAAGGGGGGAAAATGATTATATGTGATGGTTAAATAACACAGGATTTATTAAATAAATAACATATATAATTTATTTGTACATAATGTCAATGCAATGTGTCTTGTTTTAATTTCATTACTCTCATAAAGATTAATCTTGTTCTTGTTCCATGACTCATCTATAATAAGCTTTTCACAACCATGTTATGTTTTTTTTTCTATGATTCTTATATTATCCACTGTAATTATTTATATAATTAGGTATACAGACTGATAGGTCGTATACCTATAGTGATCATTCGGTTTATATGTTTAGCCCATGTATCTCCTGTTTGTAACACATATCTTGTGTTTGTGTCAATGATCTAATATTAACGTCATCTATCTCATTTAAGTTCCACTTACTTATCATATGTTTGTCCCACTTAATTCATATCTTAATTATTATTTTTTTCTCATAGAAAAGTATCTTATTTCTCCACAATGTGTCTTTTGCTTGAAGCTTATATTTTTAATAACATTCCTCCCATTATCATAAATTTGTTTATAAGTTTTTTGCTTCAGATAATATTGTAAAGCAAAACTCGAAAGTTAGTGCAAAGCATGATTATATTGATGGCTATAATGTTCTTCAGCCTGTGGATGAAATTTACAAACTATATGAATACATACTGTACCATTTTGTTTGGCAATTGTGTTATTTAGCTGCAGCAAACTTTGTACATATAGGGACTTTGGTTCCTGGTCTAAATTTGTCTGGCTTACTTTATGGTGAAAATTTGTCTGAGTAGGTAAATGAATGGTATTTTGAGAAAGAAAATATGTCTGTGGTTTCAATTGGATTACCATGAACTTCTATGAATATATCCATGAAGCTTATTAAGTCGTGGAAACTTTACGGGGGTTTTTGGTGCTTATCAATCTGTTTGGTTTAAGAGTGTGAAAATCAGAGGTATTGGTGTTTTAGTTCTCAGGTCTTTAGCGAGTTGTGCGACTAGCAGACACCTAGTGGCAAACTTAGCCGTTATTTCAAGAAGGAATGATGGATAAGGTTTGCCCCCTAATTATTCACCAATTGTGTTCCAAAAGACGCTGGAGCGAGGGGTCATGTCCCTTTGGAGTAATTATGCAAAAAACGCGCTTCTTCGTAGCTGAGCCATCACTGATTGAATTCTCAAGCCTCAAGCTTTTGGCCAGATACCCAAGGAAATTTGTTGGGCCAGTGTTGGCAATGAAACTACTAATGCTGCCTGATGCACTCAAGTGATTCAATAAGCCTGCTTTGATTGTGTTATGACAGCGCAGGACTAGATGTAAGCGATGACCAGTCTTTGTCCATCCATTCCAGACGGCCAATCTGGTATTGTAAGGATTTGCTCTGATCAGAAGGTCTATCCGTCTCCTGGCCCCGTCGAAGCCTTTGACGCCAAGGTGGGATAGTCACCATCCATAAATCATCTCTATTTATGACATCTTTAGCAATATGTCCACAGAGACAAAAACCATGTCAAAACAGTTTTCCATCTTTCTCAAATTCAGTTTAGCTTAGCAAATATTGCTTTACTAATGCCCAGCTTCAAGGGCTTATCTTTGTCCCCTATCACACTATTTTTATATTGGTGACTGGAAAAATCACATCAAATAATAATTCATTTTGGTCAGCTTGGTTCTGGGTAAAAGAATAATTGATACTTATCAGAGTGTCATTAATAACTTTACTGACATGCATGTATGATGGTCATAATATCTTTCAACATGTTCAAGGTCAAATATTTGTTTTATGGACATACACATAATTATATATATAAGGGTTGCCAAAAGTGTTATAATTTCCAAACAGAAGGGCTCCTTTATCATGGAAAGAATTGAACGGTAATTTTTATAATTACCGATAGACAGAACATTTTATTATATGACAAAGAATAAGCATGTAAATTTAGCAAGGAAATACAGCAGTTGTTGAAAATGATTTCTTATTAAGTAGATGTACCTTATAACTTCTAGCAGTTGGGACAGAGAAATAGGCTTTACCCTCGGGGGTCTAACATGTTATTTCTGTGGACTGTCCCAAAATTAGTGTGTCCCAACTCCTAGAAGTTATGGGGTATTTTTATTCCCAGAATTTAATATTGTACATATATATGCCCTAATATAGAATGGTATGCCACTGAGGTACCATTAGCCGGATGAGATCAGTACAGTTTTGTTCTTTTTTCACAAATGCACTTACAGATTTATGCCGTTGTACATGTAGTTGACAGGTTAACAGATTCCTATGTATAAAGAGGGGTAATAGGGTTTAGTGCTTATGTATAAGATCTAGTTGAAATCAACATCAATTAATATGAACATAACTTATCTTGTTTTGGCATATCTCAGCAAAAAGGATGGAAAACACTACAAATACTACAACAGACAACCAGGCCTATTCCTCCTAAATGATTTGATTTATTTCTAATCATTAATTATACACATTTTTAATTTTCGTTTATATTTTTGTAGTTTGTACAATTTTGGGGCTATATTTCTTGTCAATTAATACTGTATTTTCTACCATGTTTAAAGTTTTTTTCTTCCAACAGAAAGAATTACTTTCCTCAATATTGAAATTAATTGCTTTACCTGAAATTTGTTTTAATTTAAAACCAAATGTTGTCGCTGACTTGTTCTGGTGAATTATGTTCTTTGATTTAATGCTTAATATTTTTTATAGAATAACAAATAGCTAAAAGAAGTTTTTCGTTAATAATTTAATGTTTTAAATGAATTGATTTATCTCAATGGTTTTATACTAAATAATTGCTTAGCGAATTAATGGTAGGAATCACCAATATAACAAAGAAAATATAATTATAATATGTATTTTATCAAAACAACACACCTGTTAGTAATTTAGTTACATGTATAACACCTGTGTTTCAAATAAAGGAGTTATAAGGGTCAAAATCTACTAGCTTTTTTGATGGGGCCCTTACATTTCATGAACTTATCCATGCTACAAAACTGTCTACTGCCTCTTTTGGTTAATATATTTCCATGTTAGACACAGATTGACAAAGCATTGCCAAAATTGATACTAATTCAGGTCAACTATTGCATATATGTGCACTTTTTGTAGACTGTTTCGCACATAAATATCGCATTCAATCCTTTATGCACACTGTCTAGTTTGCAAAATGTCATGTAGCTCATTTATTGCATCTATAAACTGATGAAAAACAGCCTCACAGATATTCGAGTATATTTTTTACCTTTGATGAAACTGTATTCTTGTATTGACCATTATAGATAGGTGATTATGAGATGCAATATCCAGGTAACTGTTGTAGTTTACCTCACAACTAAGAGAACTATCTTTGTGATTATTTCCATATGAACAGTTTGGGTAATATGAAGTTTTACAATGCTGGCAATGTTGGAATAATATTATTTAATGTAATTTTATGTAATGTAATGCCATATTGGTACAAATGGCTGAATAAGCCCCATTATTCATTGGTTGACTACAGCTGGGCCAGATGACTAGACATGAAATATTGTCTATCAACAAGGTTTTTCATTTTAACTAGTTACATTTTAGAGAAGGTTATTCTGTAATATTATTGGGCAGATTGTTCCAATCACTCATTGAGGAAAAAAAATTTCTGAAACAGTTAATTCTGAGGGTAAACTGAGCAGCCTGAAACTCTGAGGGTAAACTGAACAGTCAGATACTCTGAGGGTAAACTGAGCAGTCTTTGATACTCTGATGGTAAACTGAGCAGTATCTGATACTCTGAGGGTAAACTGAACAGTCTGATACTCTGAGGGTAAACTAAGCAGTCTCTGATACTCTGAGGCCCTGTGAGGGAGTGGGTGGGCCATGACCCTGCAGAATACTCACTCGGCTTCCTCGGTCGATCGTAAGAAGCGAGAAAAGGGGTTGCTTTCTGTTGCCCTGGTGTTCTCAGAGCTAAAGGGTAACAGGAAGCAGATTTGTTTGTGATGTCCTGTATTTGTGTCCGTCGTCATATAAGTGAAAT
>JARFOD010090452.1:0-23373 GCA_031763545.1 Mopalia muscosa | reverse complement strand
CCCCAAAACCCCCCCCCCCCCCCCCCCAAAAAAAATATATTAATGGCTTAGCCACGTACTTTACCAATCTATGCGAGTCAAACAATCATTATATAACCCAGGAATGTGTTAACGGTGTGTAGGCCTAAATATGACAAGAGTCACGTTTCCCATCCAGCCTATATTAGAGAACGATTACTCACTAAGTGCTACACAATGTTGTTCTTCATTGACTATTGTGGGTTACGTTCCCCATCGTGTATATCGTTTATATCTTCAGCACATTTACGGATGGGGTATAATAAATGGAACTCATTTGGATTTACTGTTAAATACAAGTTTAAATTTTGGCAATGATTGTGTTATAAAGCCATGCGTATTTGAAGTCCTTTCTTGTATGACTATTCTTTGAATTATTAAACAGATGAGACTGTAGTCTTTTAAGTTGATTAGAGACAACCAAAAGAGTTTTGGTACAAATTGATTGAATCAAATTTAAAAAAGGAAAGATATCTACAATGTCAGGTGTCTCCCTGTTGCCGTTAAAAGGCTTATTAGAAAAATCTTAAACTTGATTCGTGAGTTATGCTATGTTTGCTTTGATATTTTTGTTTACGTTTCTCACCAGAAATCAAATCATCCGTTTAATTATTAGATTAGTTTGTCAAGTACGCAATGATATTTAGAAAGCCGGACTTTTTTTACACATGTATTAAACTTTCACTTCATAAAGGACTTAAAAAGATACTTTTTTGTGGCACTCTGCGAAACAACTTGCTTGAAACGCAATTCGATTTCATCACGAATTAATTGCGATTGTTACACATGATACCGTGTTAACTCCCGTAATAGTCCACTCTAAATTTGTACAGGATACTATCTGTCATTTATTTGTCCTTGCTGGGTATATCACCATCGGCGCACTCGTCTTTATTCTGATGTGCAGGGCGCTCGTGCGTGATCTTCCGTAGCTAAGGGCACTCCAATGATATTAATAGAGTAATTGTCAATACGGTGCAAAATACAAATCAAACAAAGAAACATTGTCAGGCGTCAGTTGATGTTGGAGCCATGAATAACTTCTTCTTCCTTTGTGTTATTATTGAGGATGGAAATATCTTTAGTCACGCATTCATTATCCTTAAGTGCTCTTAATAACGGATGTTTCATTCGGGCAGCTATAAAGTTACTCCCCCCACACATAATCTAGTGTCCCGATTTCTGCTTTACAGGAGCTCCTAATTAGGCTTTAACTTGTGTTTATTTGACGAAACCGTGGCATTTTAACGAAATTTATATCTGGTTTTCTTTTAGTATACAAGTTTTCCCGATGATTTCCACATAACACCGGCAAAGCGAAATCTAGATAAACGAAATACCATAAAGCACATATTTGAACAAACGAAAGGCTAACTAACTCCTGGCGTTATCAAATGTCTCTTTTCATTGTGTTGGCTCCCGGCCGTGGCTTTAGTGGTTACTGAGTGTGCTTACTTTTCTTACTTCCATGTATACTATTCACAGGATCGAGTCCGTCTGTCGATCATTTTGTATATGAGGGAGTCACATGATGTGGCTCCGTCAATCACAGGGAGGTTTTTCCTGGTTTTCCACCATAATTAGGCAATGAGCAGTATGAAGTGGACAGACAATCCGTCAAACGAATCCCCTTCTTGTTCCTTTTAGGATAATGAAGAGAATTTCTATTGACGCATTCAACTCTTTGTAAATACTGACTCGATGTCTTGTTCAATCTCTACTTGAAATTATATACCTTGACATTTGGCAGATCGCCAAGAAATTCTGGAACAATTTCCACAATTCTTATCGACTAATGAAGTTAATAACAGTCACAAGTCACTCTGTCTCTAGATGTCCTTGACCTAAAGAGAATCCAGAAAGAACTATGTCTGAATAAGACAAACATTGTAGCCATTCAGTCGTAAAGAACGCCAATTTAATGTGGCCACTTACCAATAATATCACGTTTCGTTTGTATGCAATTACACCTTTGTCATAATGAAATACATGCCATTTTGAAGCTTGGAATATACCATTATTGCATAGAGACAATCTTGCTCAAAAAGTTTAAAGAAGCAAAACATACAATAAACTTAGAAATATATATATTTTTTGTGGCTAAGGGTAAAATTGATAAAAGTTCAGCATAATATATTGCGATATTGACAAATGTTTGCATCTTTTGTCATAAATTGAAAAAAGCTACACAATTTCAAGAAAAAAAAAGGAATATTTATAACTGTTTATATAATATGTTTAATATCAGTTAAGGCATCTGAAAATAATTTTATCAAATAATGTTAAGTTCATTGACTTCCTGCTTTGTGACATACCAGAATTTCCTCCCTTCCTGCAGAGAAAGTCAGAAAAATTATTGAATTTCGGAATCGCTAGGGTTATACACAATCTGTCCATCAATATTATCTGGTGCATTGCACAATACGCTACATTCTTATTTGATATCGATTAGATACACGAGTAAAAATCACGATTTGTTAAGAATAAGACCAAATTAGATGTGTATATTTAGCTCATTCTCGCTCATCTTGTATGATGGCACAGACTTAAATCAGGTAGTAAGACAACTGACAAACAAGACTAAGACGAACAATATACTTTTATAACGGCGAATGGTGCCCTAGTTGAAATTACAATAATGTTAGAGTTTGTACAGAACAGGTTTCTGATTGGAAAGTTTACCATGCTCCTTTGGCAGAGAAAGCTTGACACTCTGGACCCTGTGACGACACCGAATCCAAGGTGACTTATCACAAAGAGCGACAAACAGAATTCCGCCACGGCCAGACCAGTTGTTAACACCTTAATAAATCAGCATATTTTGCCCAGTATTGTGTTTAGTATTTGGTGCTAAGCGTTATTTTAAATAAAGCATAAACAAAATTAAGTGTGACAATCAGCCAGACACGATTTTCCTATAGATCTACCCAATCCCAGTTTTCAACCCATATCCGATTTTCAACAGGCGTGTTTGCTTTGTCTATGTGCAAACCGGGAGTATCGCGAATTGATCCTATTGCGAAAAATAGCAGAATCCATGTCTCTATTGTTTAACTTTATTTATATAACTTGATATAGCATTTTCCTGTCCCAGTGAATGGTTTAGGGGATAGGCTCACCATAATGTTTTAAATTCGTACAACAGGGATTGTGTAATGGGTTCTCTTCAAGCATGTTTGACTGTGATTGATCAGTTTTCACCCATGCTGCTGCCTTTTCTGACACCAATGAGCAATCAGATTAGATTTCTCGGTTGTCAGACTATAAACCAATGTAATTAATTTAGGGTGACTTCGATTGCATTTCTATGAATACAAACCAATATAATTAATTTACTGTGACTTGTGTGCTTTATAGTTTAGTATATACACACACAGCCCATAAAACAAGATTCCCATTAACACACATCCTTAATCAAAATGTGCATTATTTCCTCATAGATATATATTTCTAAAAGCAATCACACTGGCACAGGGATGTAGATTAATTAGAATCGATGAGTCATCTCATGTTGGTAATGACCATTAATATGGTTTATAAAACATTTGATGACAGTTCTATTGAATAGGATATCTACCGAGGAAATTAAATCAGCTTACGTTAGAAAGGTTTCGATTGCAGTTCTATAGATATAACCTTATTCGCTTCGATTATGTTTCCACGGTTAATCAATGCGATGCGTTAACCGAAGAAACGGTTCATGTAGTATTTGGCTAAGCTACCTTGATGGTTGACAGTTACTGCCGATTGGGCATCTTGCCATGTACCATGAGCAAAACAGGAGTTTACTTTGGCAACATTTTTTAATCGGATATAAGTTTGGTCCAAATATTGATAGAAGATTGTTTGATAAAATATTAGTTTCTCTGCTGTCGGATACAACCAATGTAATTAATTGAATGTGCGTTATAAAATATATAATTGGAGTAAAACCAGTATAATTTATTGTGACTTTTATTGGATCAATTAGATGAAATAACAAAAAACCCAATAAAAGGTTCTTGTAGCTCTTGGATTTTTGTTTAATTGGGGTTTAACGTCGTACTGAAGGGTATTTCCCTTATAAGGCGACGTTCCAGCCCAATGGGCTAATGACACCACCTTCGACACCACTGACAACAAACAAAGACAGGACAGGACAAGTACAGGACGACAACAACAGGACGCAATACAGACACCACAAACAGAACGTCTTCCCGTTCCCCTTTAGCTATGAGAGCACCAGGGCAACATGAAGCTCCCTCCAACCGCCCGCTGTAGCTCTTGGCTGGTGCGGTTGGTATTTATAGCTCCCGAATTACAGGTACCTTATTGACGTCTATAATTAAATAAATATTTTAGTATTTTGTATATTTTTAAAGTGAACATCAACACCATTTCTGTTTTCAAAGATAGCACTTCGTCACTATGAATATATTTATTTTTTGTTGAAATCCGGGTGGCGCGTACGTTGTTGGAAATTAATTTTGGTCATTCGGTGCCTACCGCTAAGAGCGGTGGGTTTGTTTCCTCTATGAGATTTTTAAAAAGATTTCTAAAGTTTTATTTAACAAAATACGGAATTTTCCTTCCAAAATAACGGAAGTATTGTTTTTGTTTCCAAAAAGACAACTTAGACTCACACAGAAGCTTAGTCTATACAAAGGCTATTCCCACTGAACTAAACTGAACACCAAAACTGATTGATGGGAAAGTAATTTGTCGACTGTTTGAAATGTAATTACAACCATTGGCTGGTGTTCAACCGGATCTTGTTTAAATTAACTTTAATGCCTCTCGTCGTGTTTGGGAACATGGTTTAGCACTTCAGTGTTTAGAATGTTTCAGAATTCACGAGAACCCAATCAATTTAAACTTTGAAACGCAACAAGTAGCCAATCCCATCAAATTGTTGCCACACTAGACTACAGCCAACAGTGGGATAAACTATGATTCAACGCTGTTCTAAAAAAAATATGATCCAGAATATTTTCCATTATAAAAAGTTTCGGAAAAGATTTTATTAAAGACGGATTTTATTGCGATAGCCCAAGATACATCAATCGCCATTGCAATGTTTTTATCGCTTAGGTCTTTTCTGATAGTATTGATTAATAAGAATAGCATTCCAATTTGTCGTCCATGTTTTCCGCTGTTCCGTTATATGGTCTGACAGGCAAGTCTTGTCTATAAAACTGTTTAATACAGCAGATTTCGATTGCAACTTCGATTTCCATAATATGTATTCTAATATGATTAGATCAGCACCCAATTGGCTGGTATCCTTATACATAAATATCATGTGCCTTGCATGTCTACTCCTCTTTCAATAAATACCCATAAAAGCATAGAAAAGAAACAAATATTTAAAGACCTACTGGTTAAGGCCTCTGCTTCAGACCCATCGTGACGCTGTTGCTCTTCAGCAGTAATAGGCCCTATGAAACAGCAATTGCTGTAGGCTTAGTATCTCCGTGTTCCGTAAAATAAAGTAAAATAATTGAATGAACGAAATTAATGAAGACAAAAGGATGAATGAGTGAATACATGAATTAAACAAAAAACGTTTTAAAAAAATATTTATGGATGCTATATAATATCCTGGAAATTGGTGTGATTATATAAGTAATAAGAATACTGTGTGATAACAAGAATACAGAAAAAAGATAGTAGAAATAGCATTCAGAGATGAGCTACAGTCAATTAAAAGTCAGTCAATGATCTTTTAAAAGTGAAGGTTGATTAATTCAAGGAATTTAGCGATTAAAAACAAATAAGGATAATAATACAATAGATTTTAAAATGTAAATGGTGCCACTTGCGTGTGGCTCTTTTTTGTCTTTCATCACTCAGTTGAAGTTGATCATAGCTCAGTGTTGGCTGCTCACTTCGCCAATGGTGTTTTAACTGTCATATGAAGCGCGGGCCGACATGTTCCCCTGGGAATTGCTTTGAAAGATTGTTTCAATTACACATTTGCTATAGTTGACGATAGGAAACTAAATTTTTCTACCCTTTCAAAACAAGATATAAAGCAAGACTATCTCTACAGGTCAACAATAAAAAGTCAGGCTGGGCTGTATCAGAAATGGACACAAAAGAATTTGCCTTTAGGTAGCCTGAGTGCAATGGAATTCTCTACGCCAATTGGTCTTGAAAACAACCTGGGCAACATGATATTAATAACCCTACAACTTCAACCATTAGTTGAATTTTAAAATATGATTTTCCGTATAAGACTGACACAAGCAGTTTTAACTTTCTTTGCTCTGTCTTTAGGCAGAGCTGTAGTCATAATAGAATTTATATTGAAGCCTAAGTAACGAATTATCTGATTTAATCAAATGGATTGTGAATCCTAAATCTGTAAACAAATTACAAGCTATATTTGTACTACTTGTACAGTCGTCAATGCTACTACCAACTATCAATATATCACCTATATAAGAAGTAATGAGGCCACCTTTCTCACGAAGTGCCGAACAAGGAACTTTCATTAGTTTCGAAAAAATTCTTAGCGTTGAGGACAGGCCATTTGGAAAGCAGGAATATCTATAGTAAAAATTTCCCTTTTCAAATTTCAAGAATATCCTGTCCCTGTCCGTGACTGATATTAAATCGTATGCATCTTGTAAATGTATCCTACTAAAGCACCAATTTGAAAAAATAAGATTTATCGCAGAATGTGTGTCCATCTTAAAATGATGGTATTCCATGAAATTTAATAGAGTTAATATCAGTCGGTAAGAGCTATCTAGCTTTTCCTAAAAAAATATTGGCGATAAAATGGATGTTACTTGTAATTTGTATTTTGTGCGTAAGTTTGTAACTGATTTCTTATCAGTGTTGACGACTACTGAACTCGTCACTCTGAAGATGGCGGACGCTGCAGAAGGCAAGGCGCACATGTAGCTGGTTGATAGCTACAATTCTACAAGTCATTTGTTGTTATTTTCTTGGCGCAAAAAGGCTGCCGGTAATTCTTGCCATTGACGTTACGTTGCACTGAGCGTTCTCGTTGGTTCGAATCTTTTATATCCTGTAATCTTTTCGGAAGGTCTTTTCCGAATATAAGTTTAGTAACTGTAGTTTCTTGAGTACAGATAGACTGATAATAACTGTGTAATGAAGGTTTCATCGTGTAACGTCGACGCAGGCTCATATCATAATTTGCTTGTGCAAGAATCTCTATCGAGTCCGTTGCCCGTCGAACATTCTTTTTACGAGAGGTTTGTGCCTCAATCTTAGTAGTTGTAGCGTCACAAATCAAACTATCAAGGAGCAACAATATTGCCGAAATAAATGTGTCAAATCCAATTGTACAGGCTGCATACGAGGTCGCGTAATTTAGCATGCGTCTCTAGTCTTCTCCAAACTTCAGGATTTACTCTGGTGGGTACCAAGTTGTCACAGTTCACAAGTATGTGTATTTATTCAAAAGTTCACATCGAACATACGTCCACTGGGAATTTTGCAAGCAAGGTTAGCAGCTTTGTCGGATACCGTTTCGGAGGTTTTTTTTCTCCGATCCAAAAAAGCGCACGAGATCGCCCAGCATGACTAAACCGGTACCTGTGTCAGACTCTGAGGCAGGCCGTGGAGGGCTATTCAACAAACAATCCAAGTCTAGACTATTTGCATCTTGGATATTATATTGTCTCGGGCGCTTCACTATGGATTCGACTTCTGCGTGCAGTTTGTGGCCCAAGGAACACATGAAGTGGTCAGTTTTAGGCCTACGTGTGGCCTCTACCAAATAGTCCTGCCGCACCTGACGTTTTGTTTTTAATTATGCCTGACAGCGCTTATCAGAGAATAACTAAAAAACTATCGTCTGAGCCCCTCGGACAATCTACCAATGTGCTTATGTTAGCACTCATAGCTGACAATATTAACTCATTAAAGTTTGAATCAGTATTTTTGTTCTTCCTCTCGTCCACCGAGTCCGTGAACATGGAGGGAACAATGTAAGCTGGAATGGAGTTTTTGATGAACTCCACGTGTCACGTGGCAACCGCGTGATGTCACACATTTTCGCTTTAGTTTTTTTAGTTTGCCCTCCCAGTGTGAAAGGGCCCACCTCATCATCTAGAGTTAGCGCTCCAGATAGATCAGATAGATTTTAGTGTCATCTTATTAAGCTCATTTTCCATATAGTTATAGTTGAAACCTGTATATTTTGTACATTATTTTCCTTTATTTCGGTGTTCTGGTGGTAGAAGGGTGGGAGGTTTTACATTATCTTTTCAAAATTAAGAAATATGATGAACAAGTGTGTGTGTCTGTGCGTTTTGGTGCGTGCATGTAGAGGGCCTCAGGGTAGATCAGATTTAATCTGACTGAGTGTATTTTATACTTTAACCCTCTGTAAATAAAGATTATTATTATTATTATTATCAGCCATTGTTTATACTGGCCAGGGGCTCGTTTCACAAAGTGTTCTTAGCTTACGTTGAACGTAACTGGCATGGCAACACTATGTCTTCAACACTGGTCGCCATGGTGATAACGTTTTGCGTAAGCTAAGATCGCTTTGTGAAACCGGCCACAGTCACTCTGTGTAGAGTAAGAGAAAACCAAAATATGTCTTAGGCTATGAAGGTAAATTTAGCGCATGCCTATTAGTGAGATCTTGCGCAATCTCATGGAATCCGGAGTGCATGAAAGCGAGGTAGAACTCTCTATTTTATCCCATTATTGTGCCAACACAGATTATTTCTTTTTCAACTACAGAGAGTTAAGAACATAGGTAGTTACTTATTTTATATCAAGCATGTTAGTAATCTGTATCTATGATTATGGTCCACACTGTGCGCTGGAACTTTTGTCTTTGTTTACTTAACTTCTGTCTTCATACAGGTATACCGCTTCGGACTCTCCCCAATTTAGTCAATTTACACCTGATGGCGGTACAGCGTTGGGATGGAGCTTAACTTTATCCTTGCTTTGGTGCTTTCTGATCTATAGAGCAACATGGACCCTATCTTTCTGTAATGTCGTGTTATCGCAACCCACATATAATCGTCCTGTTTCTGTCCTGTCTTGCCTTTGTTAGCAGTGCTGTCGAGGGTGGATAAAACGAAAACAAACAACCCAAACAAAATAATCTAAGGAACAATCTAAGCGTCCATACCCGACATTTATAGACAAACAAAGGGAAGAAACGATTTAGTCAACTCCACCCGACATTTAGACACTTACAAACCTAAAGGAACAATATAGTCGGCCCTATCCGATTCTGGAGAAGACAAGCCCCATGGGATTTTCCCCTGTCGCTGAATAGCTTGAGATGCACTTAGTGTTCTTTACATAAAAGCATTCAAGGCAAACTTATTCGGTTTTTATTTAGACAATCTTTATAGTATTTGTACAATTGTTTTTGATTTGTTGTACGCATTTTGGACTTCTAAACCAAGGTTACCATCCTAGTTAAATGGACGAACTATGGTTGAACTATTATTCATTCCTCACTACAACTTATGATTTGGAGACCGACGATTTTTGTTATAGATTTGCATATACACCTCCTATATGTGTTCTATTAAAAAGTTCGTATAAATGCACGGCGTACAAAATCAACAAAATAACAAACAAGTTATAGCAGGGAATTGTATTTTCAGATTGCTCTACTAGCTCATCGCGTTACACCCGGGTTATCTGCTACAGCAGGGTTAATAATAGTCGTGGATAGCCATTGTATTTCAGCAATGTGGTTTGATTCTTCTGGTTAGATTTTGACACAGTTTGCGTTACAGCCACCGCAATAATTTGCCCTGAAACAAAAAAAAAAAAAAAAAAAAGTTTGTATTTCGTAAAATTGATCCTTTCTCAACAGTACCACATTCGCTTAAAAATGTCTTCTCGCTGTAAGTGGGTCATACGGATTCAACCTTATATGTTATTCAGCGGCATGCCTTCTTTCTAATGGTTTGGTCCTATACAGTATCTAAACGTTTATAAAATGTTGAAAGGTGGTTTTATTGGTTGATCTTTGGTTACGGTTTTGAAATGGTTTCCAATCAACGCCAACAAAACGTTGACAAATGATAGATATTTTCATAAAAAAATTGGGTTTTGAAACAAGTTTTTATTTAACTTATTGTAAATGTTTATTTAAAGTTAGTATCGTTTTAGTGTTGACGTTTTGGACTGGTTTAACTGTGAACGTCAATAAAACGTTGATAAATGGTGGATACGTTATCAAACATTATGATTTTGAAATGGGTTTTCCGTGAACGTTTTGAAAACTTTGATATAAAGTTAGTGTGGTTTAAGTTTGACGTTTTGCAATGGTTAAAATGTTAACATCAATTTGAATTCGATATCTAGTTACCTCGTCTGAAATATTTCGATTCTGAAATCGTCCTTAAAAACAAATGTAATAAAGGCTAATTAAGGTATTTGAGCGGATAAAATTAATTTTGTATTTTATGAACTGTGTGATAGATTCATTCATTCATTCTTTTATTTGTTAATTCATTCATTCATTCATTGGGCGTTTGTTATAAATCTTTTCCAACGTGACAGCGGTTACTATGTTTTGCAAAATCACGTGGTGTAAGTCTTGGACACGACTATATTATGGACTGTAGATGCCGGAGGATACCAAATCTAGGCTTCTTGAAAATGAAAAAATTGGGCACCACTCAAGGGGTGCAAGATACGCCCTCTGCAAATCATTCGTTTGGCACCACCAATAAGGAAGAAAGTTGATTTTTTTTTACCTCCAAAGAGGCACGAACTTCTTATGGGGTAACAACTTTATACTTTCCCACGTCAAGTGGAGTGTGAAAGTAGTAAAGATGGAAGTGATAAAAGGTGAACGTCATGATAAACCCATTCACATAAGGAACATTTGTGCAACGCATAATCATTTGCAAAATTTTCGCCCGAACAAGGTTATCACTATTATGGACAATGGTAACCTTAACCTTGACTCATTGACCCTGGAAGTTGGTCATGGCACACCCCGTAGTCATAAGGAACAGTTGTGCAAAGTATAAGCTTCTTCAAAATTTTCGTTTTAAAGTTATAGCTCGGAAAGGTTTATAGTATGGACAATGGTGACCTTGACCTTGACACAATGACCTCGGATATAGGTCATGGTTCATTAGGAACATTTGTGGAAAGTCAAAATGTTATGTTGTGTTTACTATGTAATGTAGCAGTTGCGGGCTTTTATATCTATCTGCATAAATAACCAGTAAATGTTCATATTGGTTATTGACAGCCTCAGATTCTCTACAAGGATATAAGTGTACCGTGACATGTTTATACGAAAGGTTGTTTCTTTTTCAATTGTGCTTAGGTATTAGATTGACTAAGACTTAAATTCAGCCACTATTTGGTTATTCTTAATTTAAAGCATTATGTAAATAACGTCATTTGCAAGTTGTGTAAACTGAATTGTGTAAAAAAAAAAAAAAAAAAAATCATCGTATAGCATCGACAACATCTCAAGTTATTCAAAGCCAATAGCCATATTGCTTTCCAATTATATACATCCAGGTACTTTTTAGTGTATTTGTAAGATCATGCCATGTAACGATGGCTTCAATAATTTAAAAAAGTTAATGTATATATGCGAAGACGTCATTGTACTTTATTGAAATATTAAGGTGAGCTGATTTTGCAAACAGGAGGCTTATATCGTGTGTAGTTGCTATGCCATACATGCTCTTTGTGATCTTTTGCCTTCAAATATTCCATATATATTAACTGAAAATTTATGCAACATATTTGGAATTTTTCTTTACATTTGTCGAATAATGAATAACTTTAAAAAATTATTTCACATATTGTACCTTGACCTCTCGTTTAGAATGCGTTGTCGTATACTTTCATTCTATGACGATAAAGCCTCAATGCTTTTTGTTGTGTTGCATAATACGGCATTGCCTTCAAGGAAAACGCCAGTGCAGTTTTAATTTCATTGTGAACGAAAAATTACAGCGTCTTCGTTCAAACTTTAATAACCCGCGGATAAAAAGTTTTGGCAAGGAGTCATTTTATGGATATGGTTTTGTATCCAAAATATACTTACACACACTTATATCCTGATCGGCATTTCGTAAACAAACAGGGGTCAATGAAACATCTCGAAATTGGCCTTTCACAAACTGAAGCAAAAACATTTTTACATACTAAAATGGAATGACTTAAGTCTTGCGTCCTGTGTTGTAAAATAAAATTAACTACATCAATCATTTAAATACTGTTATTTCTGACGCCACCTAGTGGAGGCACGAGTGATTGTTAACTCGTGGGGATGACTGACGTCATCGTAAGACATTTATGTGACAATAGTGTGGGACCTCTTCTTATTGTGTCCTGAATATGATAAGATTTGGGATAGGCCGGGATTCACTCATAATTAAAAACTAAAACATTCCTCTATTGTAGTATTTCGTGAAAACAGGTAGATAGGGGAAAATATGGGATATCATCACTGGGTTTCTTAGCTTTATTGTTAAATGGACGCAACCTCGTGTATTCCACATATTAATGAAACAATTTTAAAACAAAAACTTAGATAAATACTTCACAAGACATATGCGATACTGTAATACCTTGCAAAAAACAACAAATGTTGTGCAGTAAACGCAATCTGCAGTTGTGACATACTAGATAAAAGTATAAAACAGTGGACCCCAAAAAGGCAACCAATACATTATAAATAAAAAGTAAATAATTTGACAAACTTGGGATTAGTATATACTTTATCCCGGGTTTATTCCAACAAACTGGTTTGTTTTGGGCATAAAACAGTTCAGTTTGACGTTCTTATTTACTGTTATATATGTGTTATTTTGTAATGATGAATTTCGCTTTATGACAATAAAATTGTATAAAAATTGAAATACATACCACAATCGAAATTACATCCACCACAATAATTTTCTCTAAAAGGATGAAAACAGTATTGACCGTTAAATAAATAATTTATATTCATATATTTTTAAAGATTCGAAAACCATGCATATGTAGAGATATTTCCTTGTTTGAATATAAATGATGCGAGATGAGTTTTACTATTTTTACCTATTATGTCTCACAGTGATTACATTTTTATTAGGTATTGTCGAATTATAGATTTTACAAATTCAGCTTAACAGTTCAAGAAGAATTTTCTCGACTTTTCCTACATGTCTGTTCAGTCCTTGATCCGCTTCATTTGCTTTTGGAATTTAAAAAATATAAATTAAATACTTTTTTCTATTGTGCGCTCAAAACTTGTTATGAAGTAACCATAACGATCTTACCAGCTGTTTTTAAAATATTAAGTCTTGATTTTTGGTTGATTTTACTACATGGACTAAACGTTGAATTTCATTGCTAACTCATATTGCTATGAAGGATCACATTGGATCATTCTTTTCAAATCAAATGTTGTCTTCACGGGATTTACCTATATACTAAGGTTCTCCCATACGTTTTTATTTTGGTAATTAGACGAATATAATTACTTACACACAGATTTCATTTTTTAAGCACGGGTTATCATCACACGGGCTTCTGAGACACGGTGTAAAATCCGAACCATCTGGACATTGGGCTGTAGGTTAAAAATAATCTTTAAGTTTGATATACACTCCAGATCCGGGCATGCATACATTTTCTTGTCTCTATTTACAACCTTATGGATAAGGGCAGTTTGTTTGGAGAGTAGCCATGCTGTCTTTACTTTATAGCACTGGAGGAAAATTAACTTTCCGACATTATGTCAATACTTAACATCTAGGTTGTGCTAGTGTCAATTATTGTTGGAATTAACAGCCATCAAATTGATGAAACATCCTTAAACATGCATTAACACACTAAATCACTAAATTAATCTTTATTCACAAAATGTACAATATTAATTGTTTTTAAAAGTTTTACCGCAAAAGCTTGTGCTTTTTTCCTTACGATTCTAGTGTTTACGAATCTATTAATGTTTATTTGTTAAATTATTTACGCTTTACTATCATTGAATAACGTTTGACAGTGATCTCTGTCTCTACTAGAACTGTTCTAAACAACTTGATGTTGTAAATTAAGAAATAAATATAGATCAAAATGGCAAAAATACATACCACACTGGTAGCTGCAGCCTCCGCAATAATTGGGTCTGTAAAAGAGAAGAATATTGTTAATAAACATAGTTACTTGTGTTGTTTTCATTTGAAATTTGATGTCTTCATTTTAACTGCTTATATCACACTTGATTTTATCAAAAATGCAAACACAGAACCGCAAAAATGCCAGACCGGAGTAGTTGATTGATGGATTGACTGGTATTTAACACCATTTTGAATATTTTACCAAAATTAAAACGGCCACATAGACACCAACATAAAATGTAATGTGTTATTTTGAAATGTTATTCCCCGCGGTATCACGTCACAGAAAATAAGTGAGTAAGTGATCTTATAAAAAGATACTGGCCTTATGCCTCAGTGTGGATTTGAATTTAACGTCTTGGTCAAAGCTGGTTTGTGGATAAATTTTTCGTGATAGAGTTTTCCGCGGATCTATTGCTTTGTTCGAGAAAAAAACAAAAAAACAAACAAACTGGCTTTCTAAATAATGCTCTCTTTAAAATTGTTTTTAATTAATGTATTATTGATCCCTTTATAGTGGAAAAACAGTCCTGTTAAATAAATAAAAACAAATTAAAAATTTCGTCGAAATCACGTGCCCGTGGCTTAGTGGTTAGTTATACCTTTCACAGGACCGAGTCCGTTTGGTGACCCTCATGTATATGAGTGAGTTACAAGATGTGGCTCCGGCAATCGCAGCCGTGGTTGTTACGAGGTTTCCTCTCGATTTTTCACCGTAATAAGAAAAGGAGCATTGTGAAGTGGACAATCCGTCGTCATATAAGTTAAATATCCTTGGGTACGACGCTAAACCCGGGTAAATCAAACAAATCAACAAATTTCAGGAACCATTGCGTATCTACAAAGTCACCAACTCGCTTCTTTTAATATTGAACTACTTACTATTGCATTTTAGACATCCACGTATCTTCATTGCCTGAATACTTACATGCAATGCTCCACGTCTCTGCAATTGTTATTGTTACAAGGGTTTTGGTAACAATCCACAGGATTCGAACCATCGGGACAGGTAGATAAAACTGAAAACAAAAACCGCTACCTATTACTCAGAGAATTTGACTTTATCCAATTAATAAAAAAAAAACAATAAAAATAAAAAAAAACCAAAAACAATTCGTTTCAAAAGTTTTTTGAAATATCGGGTATTTAACAGTTGTATTAAAATCTATTGTTTATTATCACCAACAGTAGATTTTTGATAGTAAAAATAAATTTAATTCACCAATTCAAGTCGGTGCGAATAAATATGTCACAATTTAAAGACAACAATTATTTCCAAATTGATATATGCTTTTTCGTTATATAGAAATAAAAAATTAAGAACTGTATTTAGTCTGGATAGAGTCTATAACAATGTAAGTACTACATTGCTTTTGAGCTGCTATTAACTGTTCAGTTTCTTTGTAAAGTCATAACAAACCATAATAAATAACAAAATAACAAAAACAAAAGCATGAATAGAAAACCAACATACCAAAACCAAGTAGACATACTAACACAAGGCAAAGAAACATGATGAGTATTTGATAATCTGAGGAAAACAAGAGGTGACATAGTAATTTCTTTCAAAGGTACAAAGTAAATGGCCAAACAAGTTGATCTATTTATTCATACAGCACAACTTTCATGTTCATTAAAAGACTACAAGGATGACAAGTTATATAGTGTTAAAATTGCAATACACATTTGTTCGTTCAAAAGTTTACTTTTGTCACATGAGGCAATTCTATATCCTACATTTTCACCAATAGCAGAGCCTATAGTGGAGGGTATAAATCCTATACACGATCTGTTAAACCGAAGGGCATTAAATTTGGAACTGCATTGAATTTTGTTCATGCCAGGATAATTTTTTTGATTGATTGATTGATTGATTAGTGTTTAAGGTCCTCCTCAAGGGTATTTCACTTATATGACAGCGGTGTAATCCAGCAAGAATTGACACTAGCACAACCATTAAGGATAAACTGCTTCCCTCAATGAACGCTGACTAGATATCCCTCCCATATGTTTTGTGTTTTCAAGTACCTCAAATAGTGCATCTTAAAACGACCTGTGTCATTGTCTGAGTTATTTAATGAGCCTATTCTATCAAAGTTCTTTTCATAATTCAAAATTGCGTTTTTTTTACTTATACAAGGTAAAAAATGATAAAATACTGAAAATACTGTAAAATTCAACACATGCACAGAAACCAATTGGTAACGTTCATTTGAAAACAATTTGTATGTAAACATTTTACTCACATTCCTCCGTACAACACAGATTTAGTCTTGCTTCTACCAGTAATTTGTTGTTTATATACCGAATCAAAACAATGAATTATTGAAATGTTCATTTTTTTCCTATTCTGGCATATGAGTAATTGTGTCCTAGAGAGGTTCCATACGGGTCCAATCCATTAATATTTGCTTGGATGTTCTGATTAGGAAAACGACCGATTTATTAAAAGGTTGAATGTTTGGGGTATTGACGAGAACGAAGGCCTAATGTGAAGCACCAGAGTGGAGTGGGTGATCTATTCAGTATGCTCGTTTGTGTACGTGTGTGCGTAACCTTTCCGGTTTATTTGAAATAACTTATATATTGTGACCATATAAGGGGTCAGTCGTCATCAAATCAGAAAACCACAAAGCAAATATAGTCATTAATTGTATGGTTAGTTTATTTCAAGATCTGGTGCCCACTCTAAAGACCCTCCAAAATAAGCGGATACATGTTGTATGTTGTAGCAAAATTGTTTACACGTGAAATTGACCGAAGTTAAAAAAACATATATCAGCAGATGTGTGGTTGGCCTAAAAATCTAGGTTAATACCGTTATTAAACACAGACTTTTTTCCATTGGATTAAACAGAGGGAAACGAACATTAGCACGCGGAAGTCCAAGCAAAATGTTTTGTGTAGCATCGGTTACTGGAGGTGATTACCAGCACAAGGTCGAATGCTGCGGGCCATTTCAGCACAAGGCTCTATTAATTACAATTAGATTGTAACTTTTGATCAACTGCCATTACATCTCGTGTTGTGTACACGTATGCCAGTGACATCCAGACATCCGTGACATGAATGTTTAAGTTAAAAAGAAATGCAATTTCATGAAGTGTAATTCCGGTTTTACAGTAAAAACACATACTATGTTGAGACGCCCTTACGTGTTTTCACCTGTCCTTATCAAGCGCAATGTTCGCCCTAATTGTAGTCTTCATTTTTCTGAGAAGTGTGGCAATTAGCGCTTAAAGTATAATATTTTGCAAAAGTTACAATTTTAAAGCTATATTTTTCTGAAAATAAACAACCCGTAATGTTAAATGTATACACAAGCTGCCCAACCGTGCCATAAAGTGGCAACGTCTTTTCGCAAAGGGACGTCACTCTGGTGTCGTAGCTTCTTTACCGAAAAGCCCCACATTGTATACAGACAGCACCGAAATGGTATGAAAAGTCTACAGAATAATGAACACTTTCTACACCCTCAGAACGGCATTTGTTTAAAGGCTGTGTACAGTATTTCAACTTTATTTTTTATGCTCAACTGCCACCGATTCTATTCACGCCACACATTTCTCGACCTTTGTACTGCTGTTCAATGTGTTTTGCCATACATCCTGTTACAAATGAATGAGTCAAGTTAAAAACATTTACTGAATGACAAAGTAACAAGAAAACAGTCTATTAATACCATCCAGATAGGCTGTATAAAAATAAAAATTCGTTTTCAAATTTGCATTTTGCAAGGATAGAAAGATAATTGTTAAGAATGTTATTCTGCACAAATATCACATTATTTCTTCTTTGTATTTGCTGTGTCATACTAAGCTGCTAAATATTTCATTAATTGTCTGTTTAACCGGAAATTTGAAGAGTCAGAATTGGTGGTTATTTAAAGCGATACTCCGGGCTGCAATAAAATGCATATAGGTAAAACGGGCATCATTTCTTTTGTTCAATAATGTTCTCTAATAATCTTATCAAGCTATATGAATTTTATAATTAGATATTAAACAATGAGTAATGCACAAACTACAATCAAATTTATCCACGCTGCCATGTCTAGGTACTTTTATCATTAAACAGATGAGCTCCACAACTGTTGTCCAATCAAATGTCATTCTTTTAAAAATTGGTACTTACGTCACGAGACCTGTAGGGTCGATATTTTTTACCCTTTGACTGTTGACATTATTGGTTCACACGTGTTTTTAATCCGTAATATATAAAAGTCTTAGTGGCGTGACGTCATAGACAGGGTTGGCCAGGCCCAAAATGTCAGCTGCAAGGGGACGTAGGAAGGTTATATCTGTAACACTCGGGTTATTTTTTAAAATGAAGAAACGATATCGATGCCATATAAAGTATATTTAATGGTATCCTTTCAAGGGAGATGGGGGTTATTTCAGCCGGGAGTATCTATTTGAGGACTCTACCGCTAGTCAGGGGTAAAATTGCGCTTTCTGAAATCTTCTTTTTATAATCTTGATAATACAAAAAGTTTGACCAAAAAATGTAGTATTTTAGAATGTTTTTTTTTAGATTTAAATTGTAAAATGCGTGCTTCAAAAATTATGCATATCGAAGGGCGGAAGAGATTAACTAGATTATCTCACCTCGACTGACTACCTGCTGACTATTACCACAAACCAATTAGCGAAAGGTCCACAGATCAATTACAGATGTGTATTTGAGCCGAACAGTAGACGTGGGGAACACATGTTTATGGGTGGTAGAACACACATTTATACGGACTACTCACGCCTCCAATTGGACTCATACTGTTAGTCATTAACAAAGGTGTGAACGTAATATGTGATGCCGACGTCTGTAAGATTTTGGAGTTAAAACTGCCATTTAAAGACATTGTTTTAAAATTATGTACTAAAAAAATTAAAGCAATAGACAAAACTCTATTTCGCCTTTTCATTCAATTATAAAAAACATGCTTTTAATTAAATTTATGGGAGAAATCTTGAAACAAACCCGAGTTCAAACATTTACATACGTTTAGGCTGTTTTCTCAGCTTTCATTTTTCTTGATTTTTATGATTGAAATCGTTTATTCCTCCTACACTATTTACACTAAGTGTTTGAAATTTGGCACAGACAATATTCAAACCATTATCTAAAAAACGGTCATGCAGTTTTTTGATATTCATTTTCTTTTTGAAGATATTTAGCAAATATTTTTTTAAGGGCAGAATTATTTTTTTTACATATATTTTTATCAATTGTTAAAAAACTAATTTGAATTTCGAAAAACCCTATGACTGTTTTTTAGTTTAAATACCGGTGTAGACAGAGATGCAAGTTTGGAGAAACAAATCTCAAACCATCTAAGAAAAATAAAAGTTACAAACAAGGGTCTGTTTTAAAAAATTATTTGATGTTTTTCTGTATTTTTGTCATTATAAAATAAAACCAATCATAATATGACATTATCTTTAAAATCTTGAAATCCTCTGCTTTCTAAATATATAAGAGTCGCATTTTGTACTCCTGACTAGCGGTAGAGGCTTTAAGTTACAGAATTTAGATGACTACGATGTTGCCACCAATGCATAATAAGGTTTAACAGATGTTTTCGAGAACTTTCGAGAGATATGTTTCAACAATTATGCGTGTTATTTTTATATGTCTCCTGGACTTGCCTGGCAAACAGCATTGAACATAACAGGGGTATAAAGGGGGCTTCTTACATTTATTGATATACATCTGTTTATAGAACAGGGGATAAGAGGGGATATGTCAGTCATTCCTCATCGTATTGCTATAAACAATACCTATATGAAAGAGAATGATACTTTGAAAACCGAGAGCCATATTATATTTTTGGATGCAAACAGTTTATATGGATTGTTCAGAAATTTCTATTTGCGATTACATAAAGTTGCTCAAGGTATCCACTCTTGTACAAGATTAAAATCATCAGTTTGAAAAATCCTGAAAAAAAAGATAGATGTACAACCTCGTTGAAATGAATGGATTATTGGTTAATATGTAATGCGGAGTGGAATTAGCCTCTCTTCATATATTTTCCACCTATTTAAATAACCTAGGATTATAATCTTTGTCCAAATAATAAGCAAAGGAGACATTTGGAATGTGTAATATGCAGCAGAAAAAGCCATCAGATGGATTTTATTGATATATCGTCCGATCAACGGTTTTCGAACAGCTTGTGTCTTCGAACATACGCTTAGTTCGCATTTTCTTGTGTTGTTTTGGGAGATATGACGTCACATCAGTGGGAGATTTGATTGGCAGGTCGCCAACACAAGATACTTCGTGTTAAACTCCCGAGCGTATGTATTTCGTGTCAAACATTCATAAAATCTCGAATAATACGATAAAACTAACTACTGAAAGTGACAGCATGTTTGCAGCATGTTTACATTGGCAACTAGATCACATGACTAAAAAAGGGGGATAACTGAAGTGAATAAAAAAGATGGAACTCTTTATAGACCATCTAAGCAAAAATTAAACAATTTTTTTTTTTATTTAAACTATCAAACATTCTTTTATACTTATAACAGATGGTCCCTAGACCTGAAAAGCTTAGGGCATCATATCGATTTTACTCAAATGATGCTTTGTCAAAAGCGGTGACATCAGTGACAAACGAAGGAATGGGTATTGGTAAAGCGGCAAGAGAGTTTTGCGTATCAGTAACAACTTAACACGACCGATGTAGTGGGAAAGTAGATGTTTGCTGCGTTAGGTCTGGTCCAGAAACTTTGTTATCTATGGAAGAGGAAGAAAAGTCTGTCCATCATGTTGATAAAATGGCATTGTATGGCTATGGGTATACTAGGAAGATGTTGTCAACGTTGCGACAGATCTTGCGGTTCACCTAGGCAAACGATTAAGAGAAGAGGGACAATTGTCCATAACATGGTTTTATGCCTTCATAAAACGACACCCCACCCTCCATGTACAGAAACCAAGGTCGTGAGAGATCCAGAGGGCCAAGGCTACATCAGAGGAAACAGTCTCCAGCTACTAAAATTCTTCGTAAGAAATATTAAATAAGTGCGGTTTGATGCCCAGCCCATAGAGAATTTATAATGCCGACGAAAATGGGCTAATGCAAAATCATTCCCATCCTATAAGGTTGTTGGGCCTAGCGGTGATACCCAAATTATGGCTGTGACTTTATCCAAGTCAAACAGACTACCGTCATTGGATGTGGTAATGCCATTGGACATGCGTCCCACCATATTTTGTTTTTAAGGGAAAACGCATGCGAGAAGAGTTGATGGAAGGGCCTTCTCTTGACTCAAATGGCACGTTAGTCAAACAGTGACGTGTTTATGAACTGAGTATTTTTTTAAAATATTGTGCTCCACCATCCCAAGAGAAACCAGTTTTACTTTTGTATGACGGCCACGAATCACACGTTTCAGTGTTCATATGTGAGTGGGCAAGAGATAGACACATTGTTCTCTTCGTTTTACCAGCACATACATCACACATTCTCCAGCCAATGGATGTTGGCTGCTTTGGATTTATAGTAACATTAAACATAAATATATACGCCAAAACGCCACATAAGGCATGAATAAACACTCAATCTGTAGAACAGGTTGCCAGGCATATTAAGCGGCTCTTACACCTACAAATATGCAAGCCTCATTCAGGAAATGTGGAATCTATCCGTTAAATAAAAACTCCATAGACAAATCCTTCTTCATATCATCTAGTTTATTCAAAGAAAATCTTTCTCCATCGATTCCGCCATCAACGTCTGAGGATGTAGCTTCACATGTAGTTTCTAAAATTCCACCATCACCTACATCTTTAATTAAACAGAATTATCCTACAGATGTATCAACATCTTTTTTTTTCAACTGTAAATAATGTTTGGAGAACCAAAAGAAACAAAGAAAAGAAAGGGAAAGCGATAACCTACGATGATGTTTTGATGAAAATAAAAATACATAGAGTCTCATCCGCCAAGAAAGAAAAGATAATCATATGTGCCTCCATTTAAAACGCAAAGCTTTAAACCCAAATCAAACAAACCAAGCAATCAATCAAAATCTGTGTATCTACCCCCTCTTAGTGTACATGAGCCCTCCACATCGGCAATACAAGTTGTTTCCGAGTCAGAATCAGACTCAGAGGACGATGAGGTGTGTTGTAAATGCAACAAGTTCCAGCTTGAAGCTGTGAAGGACGTGAACATTGGCTTCATCTTAAATTCTGTACACCTGTGACATGTGTGTGACATGAAGCAAATCTTTGGTGCCCGTGTCACATTGATATGGTGAAATTATGTGGATATGTTATTTGTATATAGTTGGATTTCTTGTGTTTTTACTATAAAAGAAGAAAAAATAATTTTAAAAGTCGAAATACGGGGTTGTTCGGTATGACAAACTGTAAATATAGTTATTCACAATATGCTTGTTGAGAACGGGCTGCCATACATTCTTGGGAAATCCCCTGTTTGACCAGCCAATGAACTGTTCGAAAACCCAGTACGTCAAACCTGAAGTCTGTCATCCAACACTATGAAAGATAGCGGCGTTCGTTACTTAGACTGTTTCAATTCAGACATTTATTTTTATTGTGTTGTCATGCTTTATATATTAACTACGCTTGTGGTGGACAATCATCTTAATAAAGGTGGGTTATTTTCTGTCATGTCAGTTCATTTCCTTATCTGTTCGAAAACCGGATATTGGAGGATAGTTAAATAGGTTTGGTGGAAAATGCCGAAATCTAAAAAAATGCTGTAAATCAAAACGTTAGCAATGAAAACAATTTGAACAAGAAAACACAAATGTAAGATATACTTCCACCCTCCGCTTAAATGATATAAAAATAGATCCAGTTACCTCCGTGGAATTAAGATAAGTCAGACAGTGTAGAGCGTATGCAAATCGTCGTTAAATAGTCCCGTTATTTAGGACAGGGACATAATTGAGATGCATTGAGATCCAACAAATGAATTGTTTTGTAGAAATATTTTATTTATTACACACATTGTTTATCCGCAAAATGAATGAAATTCAATGCTTGGATAAAACTAAAAAAATTGCAGTGCCCGATTCAACAGAAGTGTTTTACTTAAAGGGGAAGACCACCCAAAAATCATATTCTATAAATAAGTAAAACTGTTTGTGTGTAATACAATACATTTATTTCCATTTTCATAACCTTATCGTAACTCTGGTTATCATTCATTAAAGAGAATCACAAGGCCCAGTTGAGTCATCAAATCCTGTGTACAGCAGACTTCACTGATCTATCATTGGATAGTTCAAAATTG
>JARFOD010090441.1:0-17914 GCA_031763545.1 Mopalia muscosa | reverse complement strand
ATGTCACAACATCTCAATCAAATGTCACAACATCTCAATCAAATGTCACAACATCTCAATCAAATGTCACAACATCTGCTTTAGGTGATGCTTCCCACTGGGACAGAAATATTCCTCATTTTGGAAAGAGTTGGTGGTAATTTTGGTGGATTTCATGTTTTTACAAAAGCATCTCCAAGGGATCTGGGAAAAACTGAGGGTATGTATGTTCAAAGTGTATTTTAACTCAATCAAAGATAATTTTGCATATCATTGCACCAATAATTAAACTTAGTAATATGCCCTTTTTTTTTGTATAACAAATTATTAACATTGAAAAATGTTCATCTGTATTTTCCACTAAATATTGATGTATATACGCCTTTCTCTCTGTGTAATTGTAATTATCAGTGCTCCAGTTAAGGGGCTTATCTAAATAGATTACACATCCAAAATCCCTCAAAATGCCCATGTCATAAATCATTAGCGTGTTAAAAACACATTGTATTATTACGCCCTCTCTTTAAAATCCACCCATATTGAACAATAATCTTATGCTGCAATGGTAGTCAAATGACATACAGTTCAGAGGGTTATCATCTAGTCTGCAGATTATCATATGTTTTACTCATCCAAATTGCTATAACCTCACCTGAAGACTACTCATACTCCAGATTAAGATCTACCCCAAAACAGGTGTCTGATGATTCACAAGTTTTAATTTTCTAATCCACATCACTCTGTTTGTGTTTCTAATTTGTTTGTAAAATGTGTCTACATGTGTATAATCGATTATATATTATATATGGATGGTTGTTAATAAATCTGAACTTAGACAAATATTGTGGAACAGTTGAAATTTCTAATTGAAACTTTAAAAAAAGTTTACTTTTTATTACTGTTCTGGAATCACTAAACTGTTCATGTCTTGTACCTATCATCTTTGTACAGGGCTATGTGGGCAGTTCAGTGGGGAACTCTCAAATGGAGAAGTGTCACCTGAGATTGAACAGTTCAGGTAAATATGTACATAATCAGTAATACTGATGAACATGCTTGATATGTAAGGTATCAGCTGAGATTGCAATAGAACAGTTCAGGTAAAGATGTAGCATGCTCATTATTATTGATGACCATCCTTGTCAAGTAAGTTGTCACCTGTGATTTGAATGTTTTGTTAGGTTTCTACATAATTGTTCTACACCTTGTTTTTAGATCGTATATGTATTACCATGTATAACCATACTGTAGTCAGCGAAGACATTCTTAAGTTTATATTTTATTTTGGTTATTAAAGCACACAAAAAAGCCCAGCTATCCCTTTCCTAAAAAATAGTTGATCTATTAATATTGGATCAGTGGGCAAACTATGGAGCCTTGCCCGCCCATTTGAGAAAATCTCATAAGTTGACTAGATAAAGTGGAGGTAGTTTTAGGACATTTCCTCCTCGCTTGCCACAAATCACTGGTAAACTTATTTTTTTCTGTTGTTTAAAAGAATGTAACAATGTGTTGTCATAATTTTGATACATGCATTTGAACATAACAAAAAATTTATATTGTCCAGATAAATTTTTCTTGTGTATTTTAAAAATTATGTAAACGTTTTGTTTGAAGGGTATCAAGGGAGTCTTCCATTTATAATGGTGTATGCATAGCTCATGGCATAATCCCAGAAAACACAACCTTCTGTAGGTGTGCAGATAAAGATGAGTGTGTGCCTTCCAGCCAAGGTTTCAAATGTCAAGATCCACCGAAGACCCGTTCCTTCATAGCAGGTAAATTATAAAAGAAACCCCAAGTTATTCTGCGTGTTTTAAGATTCTTTTGTCCACAGGCCATGGCTCATCGGTAAGTGCCTTTAACCGTTGATCCATCAAAGATGTAATGTTCACTGGAGGTCTCAGGTATATCAGTAAATCAGAAGAGCTTTGATTGATTAAGTGATTGATTGATTGGGGTTTAACATTATACTCAATGATATTTTACGTATTTGAAATAGATTCTCCACTTATTATTTACCTTAAGTCGACCAGGGGACTTGAACCTGTGAGCTGTACATCGAAGGAGTTTAAGTAGTCTGATAAGCTAACCATAGAACCACGGCCCAATTAAAAAACAGAAAACCAGAGCTGCTTCATCTATTAAGTTTATCTGCTGTCATATACTGGGGTGTTTGTTTCACCAATTTGGTGCTTTACTCTGGTTTACATCAAAGCACAAAAAGTTAGAGGCTTCATGCACAGTATAAACACATTAATAGAAAAGCACAGTTTAGTTTATTGATTCATTCTCATACAGACCCAAGGAGTTGAATATTAAGGATTGATAATGTATAATGACATTAAGAGAATAGCACAGTTTAGTTTATTGATTCATTCTCATACAGACCCGAGGAGTTGAATATTAAGGATTGATAATGTATAATGACATTAAGAGAATAGCACAATTTAGTTTATTGATTCATTCTCATACAGACCCGAGGAGTTGATTATTAAGGATTGATAATGTATAATGATATTAAGAGAATAGCACAGTTTAGTTTATTGTTTAATTCTCATACAGACCCGAGGAGTTGAATATTAAGGATTGATATATATAATGACATTAAGAGAATAACACAGTTTAGTTTATTGATTCATTCCCATACAGACCCGAGGAGTTGAATATTAAGATTAACATTAAGTTGATGATTTTTGTTTAATACACATTTAATTTAGTTGCCAACACAAAAGCTTTATTTTATCGACATTTTTACACTTTATTTCATCCACTTGAAGAGTCCAATGTGTAAAGAATAAGGAATGTCTTCAATTTGTTTGATACAGGGGATGACATAACAGATTTGGTGTGGCAGAAGAGTCAAATACCATTAAAGTGCTTGTCATCTCAACAACAGATAGAGTTTGAGTTCAACATAGATTTGACTTTACCTGTAAGTTTTGATAGAATGGTGGATCGGACACATTTGATGACCTGTAAAAAAAAGTGAACAGAAATTTTCTTGAATTTGTGCAAAAAACAAGATTTTAACATAATTACTTTTTCTGTTTCTATTTTGTGTAGTAGGTTTACATATGAACAGACTAAAATATTTACTTTAGCTCCCATCAAAATAATGCAAAATGATGATGTATAATTTGTATATTTGTAAAATCGCTAAATATTTCATACAACCATTTTAAATATTGCCAATAACGATCACAATAGGCCTATAAATCACTAAATAACTTTAGTTTATACCACAATTGTACGTTATGCTGGAGATCTGTTATAAGTTTGATCAACCCCAATACATTGTACTTAAAAAACTTCCTGAAAGCTTGAAACTTTATGTAACCTTGTAAAGCTTTCGCACAGTTTGAGACGGTATCACTTTATGAACTTAGCTCAGATTTCTAGTTTTTTATTACAGCCAGTAAGATGGCCGACACCTGGCAATGTGAGCAAATCAATGGCCACAGAAGAGTGTAAGTTCTCCATAGAAGAGAAGTTTGATGTGCACAGGTGTGTTAATTTGACTGGGTTTGATCTGGATTCTTTGATTGAAACATGTTTGTTTGAGATACAGGTAAGTATTTCTCTTTATGCCATTGATCTAGTAAATTTTATGTCCGTCTCAGAGAGGTTAAACTATTGCAAAAAGTTCAAACAAAATTGATTTGTTGTAAATAAATGATTTTAGTCATTATACCTTTGCCGGTCCCACAGAACAGTTATCTTTTTAAATCAATAACCAAATCAGTTTAGAAATGAAAGATTAATTATTCAATGAATATTATTCTTGGTCATTTATAAACAAATGATTGTATATCCATGCAGTGAAATTATGACTTGTGTAATCAAAACTTTTATGTCATTTAGGGATTTAAGGAGTCAGATTTAAACCTATTTTTAATATAATTTAGACACTGTGAATATAAAGGTTTGACCTTTTTCCAGGTGTCTGATAGCATCATGGCGGCCAAGCTATCTGCTATCCGGGCCCAGGAACTGTGTCGAATTGAACTGAATCATGTCACTTCACCAGACATGGGTTTGTTGAACTCCCTATGTTTCAACTGTAATGGGCGGGGTAACTGTACAGATGGTAAGTATAGCAAACCACGATAGACATGTCATGTAGACGTGATGACTGCACACTGTCACATGAGTGAAATAATCGTGTGTACATGATTAAACCCCAATCAAACAAACATAGTGACTGTGCTGGGTTGTTTTTTTATGATGCTCCCATCTGAAACACTTCTAACTTGTACATATATTACTAGCAGATGGAGCTTAAACTGGAAATATGTGATAGTCATCTACTTATTCCAGATATTTGAATTTTCCTTCATACCGATCACCTGTCAGTGCCGTGATTTTATTGGCTTTTCAGGTGAATGTGTTTGTGATAACGGTTTCAGTAGTGTTGATTGCTCTGTCAGTACGGACTCACAGCCCGTCATCCAGTACCTCAACCAATCAGGGCTCTGTGACTTACAAAGGGAGACAAGCAGGAACTGTTTGCAAATCGGGGTCTTTGGTCAAACCTTTATCCCTTCAGCGGACCTGGTTTGCAAATTCCAACAAATTCAAGTAAGTACTATTGCTGAAGGATCTTAAATAAATCTTGATTTCAAAAGTCTGGTCCCAGCTTAGCTGAAGAATTATCCAATTCATATTTTTAATGAACTTTTACCAGACCTAATAGACAAGTATTCTGTTCAATATCATGGTGTTCATATTACCTTTGTCAACTGTGAGTTGGCCATGTACATGTGCTCTTAATAACTGTAACACCTGAATTATTTGTACACCTGGAGAATACTTACATGCAATTAATTTCTAAAATCCATGTACATGTACATGTATAATACATTTCTGTAAGTCTATTTACTGCCTAGTTTATTGTATTTTTGTTCTGTTGGACATAGGTCAGTGGATCTTCAGTCACCAGAATAGGATCAGAAAGGATGGAGTCTGCTGTATTCTTCAGTCTGCATGAAGTGTGGTGTTTAGCGCCATCTCTGGGAAGTTACCTGGTGTCAATCAGTAACAATAGGATTCTCTACTCTATGGAATCCATGTACTTGGTCTTCAACTCCACGTGTTATGACTGTGATGCTACGGGCGGCTGTTCTCTTAAGGTAATTACTCCCCCTTGAACAGATCTCAGTTAACTTACACAAAACTTTTTTGTTATTGTGGTTTAATGTTTTGGTTTGGTTATGTCAACAAAGCGTTTATTTTTCAGCTGATAAAGATATTTTGTTATGGAAATCCTTTACCCTCAAACTTGTCTACATAAATTCTTGGAAAAAACCAATGCTATTTTGAATATCTCAAAATGTGGTCATTGTTGACATTGTCCAATGAAATGAATATCTTTTATTTTCAGCTGGATTTTTGTTTTATTGAAAATGATTGCTTTGAAAGAGGCATCAGAAATCCCATTGACACCAAACAGGTGTGTGAACCTACAGCAGAACAGTTTAATTGGAGTCCTTTACAAGGTAAATTTGTCATTAAGACAGTTAATCCATTTGTATTCAAACCATCACTCACACTTTATTGAATGTTTTAAAACCATTAATCTTGTTTTGCTTTACTTTTCTTTTTTCCTCGGCCTGCGGCCGTGGCTCAGTGGTAGCGAGTGCGCTTCCTGAACTGAACATGCTTTGATTTACCATTCACAGGTTCGAGCCCGCCTTTCGACCATCAGGTATATGAGCGAGTCACATGTTGTGGCTCCAGCAATCGCAGGGGGTGGTTTCCTCTTGGTTTTCCATTGTAATAAGGCTGTGTACAGTGTGAAGTGGACAATCCATCGTCATATAAGTGAAATACCCTTTAGTACGACGTTAAACACCAATCAAACATACAAATCTTTTTTTCTTCAGAATATCAATATACTTACATCATTAAGAAATCTACTTTATACGTCTTTAGTGCACCAAAAACATGTGTTATAAGAGTAAAGAAGCCCTATTTATTTAAGAATTTATATATATATATATATATTTTTATTTTTTTTTATTTTTTTTTTTTCAGAATGCTCATTTGTCAAAATTGTTACACTCTGTGTTGTTTTTAAATCTTGAATTGTATTATTAATACATCAAACTATTTTAAACCGATTTATTTCATTTCAGATTATCCATATGTTGAGATAAATACAAGCCTATCTGTAAACCCCACAAACAGATCTGTAGTTTTTAAATGTGAGTTTGCTAACTTGACTAGTGAAGATAACATTGCATATATTTTTGACTGGTACCATAATGGTGTCTTGGAACACATTGATGATGCTAAAGAAGAAATGTCCTCATCAAACATAGCTGGGTTCAAGTATGGCTCTGAGGTGAGAAATTTTACTAGGGTATCAATTTAGTTTAACAGACATGTATTTTAGAAACAAAACTCGAAGGGAGTTGCAAAAAACTGTCCTCTGAATCAAGTGCCATATAACTGCCAGGATTAGTTGACAGACTCAGGGGTTATTTATAAAACCATTATGGAGTTGTCTTTACTGTTAACCTATGCCTTTATATCTGTGAGCTAATATACATCATACATTTCCCCTATTTAAAAAGCCCTCTGGCTAAGAGTTTGTATGGAGAGTAGCAATGCTGTATTTACTTAGCACTGGAGGAAAATTACCTTTACAACATTATGGAAACACTTCTTATTTTGATTGTGGTAGTGCCAACTTTTGTCAGAATACATGGCCGAAAGATAAGTGAAATACCCTTAAACGTGGCGAAAAAGACCAATCAATCAATCAATCCCCTATCATAATTACTATAATCTTCTCTCAATATGTCTTGGCTGAAATATCTACTTGATATTTGAATATTTCCATAACCTTGTAACTAAATTCTTATCTGGAGCATATGGTTCATAGGTTTTTATTTTTTAAAATAAGTTAATTTAAATTTGAACTCATGTAATAGATTTTAAATTTATCTTTCTCTTTGTCTTTATACTTTATACATATGAAGTTAAACCCAAACTTCTTAGTTTAGGTCCATACAATATTTCAAGTCACCTGACAGCCTTGTGGAGGGGGGCTAAAGATGGGAGCTTCCTCTTGCTCTGGTGCTTTCGGAACTAAATTAAGGGGCAACATGAAAATAAGACCTAATTACCCTGTCTTTTCTTTGATTGTTGACAAAGCCCTCATTGTGTTCCTTCAGTTGTCATAAGAGTGAAATAGTGTGAAGCACAGTGATATACCAAACCACCAAGTAATCAATCAAAGCCTTCTGTGAAGCACATTGATATACCAAACCATCAAGTAATCAATCAAAGCCTTCTGGGAAGCACAGTGATATACTAAACCATCAAGTAATCAATCAAAGCCTTCTGTGAAGCACAGTGATATACCAAACCATCAAGCAATCAATCAAAGCCTTCCGTGAAGCACATTGATATACCAAACCATCAAGTAATCAATCAAAGCCTTCTGTGAAGCACAGTGATATACCAAACCATCAAGTAATCAATCAAAGCCTTCCGTAGCTAATCTTGGTGCATTCAAAGACAGTTTAGCCCAAGCTGATCTCAACAGGCATGGTTCCACTTTTGTTTAAGCTCTAGAACTCATGGCTACTAGATGGAAATTAACTTTTAGCTAATATCCCAGTAGAGATGGACCTAAATAACCCAATGGTCTGCACTGCACTACTAGGTTACAGTTATCCAGGATAGTATCATAAATTTATCAGGATGACTTTAAGAAGTTAGGGTTGGAAGTAGCCTGTCATCCTTATAAAAAATAACATACATGATAATACATATATAATGTATTCAACAAAATTTTATCCAGGTATCATGTGGTGTGAGGGCTTGTTATACAGGAAGATGTGATAATATCACCTCTCCAGTACGCATGAGTAACTCCATCATTGCTCGAATCAAGGTATGTTTTATTCTTTGGTATTGACCAAGCTATGGAAGGGAGATAATCTGCTTAAACTTATTTTTAAAAACTGTAGGTTATTATCAGTTTGCTCTTAAGTCAATCAACATTGAATATCCAAAAGTATTAATAAAAACTTATTTTCATCTGATGAAACATGTCTTAAATCATGTTTCCATCAAATGAAATGTTTTTTTTGTTTTTTATATTTAATTTAGCGATAAAAATCTATTTTACTGATATGGTGGAAAATCTAATGCCTTTGATTCTTCATAAGCTTGATGACAGATGTCTACGGGGAAAAAGTCATTATATAAACCCCATAGGGCTACTTCACAACTCTTGGCTGGAAAATCTTAATTGGTGATATCTATTAATTGAAACATAACTGTTTGTTATAATTGAACACAATTAGCTTCAAAACTGTTCCTTTTTAATATTTCTCTACACTGTCTTGAAAAGCTGTAATATTTATATTTTAATTACTGTAAGTATGGTGTATCATGATTGATGATATCCACAGTTTGTTTATCTAGAATTTCTGAACTTTATTACAGGTTTCTTCCAGTGTTGTTGTTGTTGAGGAAGGAGAGAGTCCAGTGTCTGTTACCATTGTGTCTACTATTCCTGTCATAGGCTTTTGTGGTGACACACCTGCAGAGGAATGTGTTGTTACAATTTCTGCACAGTCATTCTCACCATTTAACGAATGCCCTCAACTCTTTCTGGGATTTACAAATTCTCCTCCACAAAGCAAATGTAGTGAATTTATTTCCACGACTGACTTTCTTCACACTGCCATTGTAATCCAAAGTTCTGTAAATGGAATAATCGATGGTGACCAACAAGTGAATGTCAGTCTTTCTGCAAATATTCAGAGAAATGATAATACTACTGGAGAGATAATTGAAGGTGTTACGGTAGGTTTTGGAACACATTAATATTTATTTGTTGTTTTTCATTTCATGTGAACACAGTTAAAACCATACCTTAACCTTAACACAGGTTTTTAAAATTTTAGAAATACATTTGTCTTACTACCAACTACATTCCTGTTTTAAATGGGGTCATCCAATCAAATTTCTGGTTGGATGAGCATACGATTTAACTATTTCCATGATTAAAGCAGAGTTGGATATAGTGACTGTTTTAGCTAGTTTCTCCTTAAAATTGAGGGCCTGCGGCTGTGGCTTATTGGTAGCATGCAAGCTTTCTTAACTGATCCTGCTTCGATTTACCATTCACTGGATTGAAAATTTGTCCACTGCACCTAGCCATATTATGGTGGAAAACCAAGAGGAAACCTCGTAAAAACCACCCCCACAATTGCCAGAGCGACAACATGTGCCTCACTCATATACCTGATGCTCAACAGGCGGACTTGATCCCGTGTATGGTACATCAAAGCAGGTTCAGTTTAGTTAGTGCAGACCCTACAACTAAGCCACTGCCACTTGCCTTCCAGCAATTTTTATTGGTGGATAATATAGATAATAAATTGAATCTTTGATTTAAAATAAAAATCTCTTCATCATTTATTCTCTTAGATGGCAAATGTGTAGCAGGATTTTCTTTATTTACCAAATATTTGTATACGGATTGTCTTTTCATTCCTCGTGCAAACTTGGTTTCACCAGACCCACATCACATAGCCTTTGTCATCTTGATGTTTCTCATCATTTATAAGTTCTCCTTCCACTTAAGCTAAGGACATTGTTACATATATCTAGCAATAAAAGCTCTTTTTTAGTACCCCCTGGAATTGCTTCATAACTTTAAATACAGTTCATTATTTGCCCATTATTAAGGAATCTACACTCTGTTGAACAGGTAAATGTAATTGAGCGAGACAGATTTGCTCTGTGTAGCATGATAAACGCTCGGTTGAGAAGATTTGATGGCAGGTAAGTGTGCTGTCAATATCAATTGTATTTGATCTGTGCTGTCGTTATTATAGTTGTTTGCTGTATAAGTACATGGAAAGAATTGCTGTTGATGAAAATTTCTTACATTGTATTGGGAACAAAATTAGAAACCAAAGAGTTCTATGACCAATTTAACTTATTTAATATCAAAAGAAAGTCATAAATAAAGCTGTATGTTATATTATTTCCTTGAAGTAAAAATTCTTCCATTTCTTTAACAACAGGATTCTTATTGTTTCAGAACATTTCCTAACCCCAAATATGGGGAGTTTGTTTTGTATAAAAGCAGATCTTTGCCATTTGAGGTAAGTCTTAGATCATTGTTATCTCTATTCAAGCAATACTTAACTAAAATGTAAAGTCACTCTGACAACAAGATGAGTGTAGTTTGGCTGTTTAGTTTAACGTGTAATATATTTGGGTACCAATAAGGCTTTTCGGAAAGATATGTGTTTCCAGAAACGAGTGTGAATAAATGGGTCAGTAGACGTTTTCTGTGTCATGCTTTTCTGGGTGATAATTGTGAAATAAAGCCATACTGTGGTCACTGACAAGTTTGACGAACTTCTCTCAACCAGCAGCTTCTGCGATTGAGCTATATAGTCGGTATGGGGCCGAACTACTGCTACATTCATAAGGAACATATAGAAAATATAGAAAAATCTGACATACTCGTCGCATTTACTATAAAAGAGTAATTCAATTCAGCTGGACAACATGATCACAACTATTTATGTAAAATTTAATTTGGTTGATAGTTCTCTAGATTCAGGCTAATTGTCTATATAATCCATCTATATAATCCGTTCTAGCAAGGAAACACCAAGAAGCTAGGCTCTAAAACTCCTGCCGTCAGCTATTAAGTATAGCAATCATCTAGTTACCTCATCAGTCAAGAAAATTAACTGGTAAAATCAATTATCGATACTGAAACATTTGAGATTTGCAGTGAATGGTAATATTAGGATAATGCTATGTGAAAAATGGTGGCCGTCAGAAGGGATTTTTAATGAAAGAAAAAAAAGCGCAGTTTCATTAGCATTGTTGTTGTTGTTATTAGTCCTATATATACCACTGCTAATGAATTGTTCTTGAATTTCATTTGGTTTGGAACAGTTCTTGACAAATTCTTAAATGGAATACAAGGAAACTGTGTGAACCCTGTTAAAAAGAGCTCTACTCATAAATTGTTATTGATGATTACTAAGGTGGCAGGCAGTAAAAAAAGAATAATTCTTTTTTGCCAACCCTCATAAAGGAACAAATTTTAGGTTTGGTTGGGTAACTGGAAACACAAACATTTTTCTGAACAGCCTAATGCATATCAGTACGCTATGTGTACAAAGGTAGAATAAAGCTTTATTTAAGCACCACAAAAAATATATAAATATAATTCGAATAAGAAATTAAATATTAATTGGCTGAAAATAAAAAAGTGCTGAAATCTACAAAAAAGATTAAGAGTTAAAATTATTTATTGTTATATTCAGGTTCATGTAGTGCAGCGGCCGTGTAATGGAGGTGCCACCTGTGTCTGTGGGGTGACAGTTCTGTCCGGAGATGATGTCATCCTGTTTGATATGTGTGAACTTCCACAAGGATCTGATTGGCTCAGTCTACTCAAACTCAGGCTGTATGTTAATGGAGAATTACCAGCCAACACCAACATCCTCTACATGTCTCCAGGTTATAAGGTAACATGAGTTTCTGGAGTTTTTTTTATATGTGTAACAGCATTTTAATATCTGGGGCAGGCTGTTTGAAGAAAGCTTCCTGTTGCCTTGGTCCTTTTAGAGCTAAGAGCAACAACTAATCTACTTTCTTTGTCTATCTTGTCTTTGTGTCTTGCCAAAGGTGTCAAAGGTGATTTGCTTCTCCAATTGAGCTTGTCACAGGAGTGAAATAACCTTAAGTATGGCGGTCAAAGAAAGATTTGTCTGTGTTATATGTAGGTTGTTGACTGGTGTCAGTGGATGACAGGAGCTTCAGTTCCTGGGCATTGATGTTCACATGACAATACACAACAAACAACCTCTGGTTGTGGTGTTGGCAGCCACAACTTGACACAGAATGCTCTGTGCTCTGTGGTCTTGCCAATTTGTTACTTTTTATTTCTCATTAGACACCATCTCAGTGAAACAGCCATAAAAATGGCCCAAAACTTGTACAGACAATGAGTTGGGGTGGATCCTAATGTTTGTTCAGGATGTTGATATCCTATTTATTATCTGACTCATAATGAGATTACTGTCTTCTACAACCCCCATCACACTAATATTACAGTAGAAGTATTTTCCACAAACTTTTTGCTTTTTTTTTTTTGTTATGCTTCAATCTAATGTAAGATTGATTTTGAATTCTGTTGTGTAATACTGGTTTCACTTTCACTTTTAATAACAAACTTTCAGATAATGCTTCCCCATGGGACAGAAGTGTTGGTGTCACCAGTGGATATTGGTGCATTAGGACCTATGAATGTCTGGATCAAACCTTCAGCTATGGATTTTAATAATACAGAAGGTGACTTCGTATTTTGTACACGCTATGATACTCAAAGTAATATTACGAGAAATCATGTCCTACTGTCATGAATTTAATAATGAAGCTAAATAACATGAAACATGCCCAAAACCAGAAACTAAATGAAAGGATTGAGTGTTTACTCACTGATAATCCATTTTCAGCATTTATATACTTAATTACAGATGAGACAATTAAAACAACATGTCCAGTAAAGGTTGTATTGCTACAGTCATAGGTCCAAGTAATAAACATTGAAAACAATAAAGTGATCAAGCAGCAGTACATTTAGGTTATAAATCTATCAGTTAGTTTTCTTCTTTTACATATTTTGCCAACCATAAAGACTGTATACTAAATGCAACCTTTAATCAATCAAAATGTTTCTCTTTTGTTCCGTGTCATTTTGATGGCCTTCGCATAGCTGTATCCCATAGAAACCTTGGTCATAGTATAGTGGTTGTCAATAATAATTCTTAAGTCTGTTAAGAAACACAACATATTTCAGCACTAAACAGCAGTTTTGTAAGTTTTACATGAAAGTGTTTCCAGCACTGTATATCTTCTTAGTTCCTGTGCTCGTCTTCTCTAGTTCCATGTTGACTTTGCCAATCACACTGAAACAAAGTAACATTAATCATTAAACTGTATTCACCTTCCGTGTCTCAATATATTGCTACTCATAACAGCCGATACCACACTCTATAATAAATGCAGTTGGATCCATTAAACAGTAATAAGTTTGAAAACAAGATTTTTGAGAACAATAGACAAACAGATTCTAAATATTTTCTATTCAATAAGTTGTTTTTCTATTTAGGACTTCAGGTTGCCTGCATGATGGCCAGCTCAGCTGTTAACATTGATGCTAAATTTGTAACTATTTTAAATAAACCAGACTAATAATAAAAGTATATGTATAGGTAACACTATGATGTGATTTTAGCTTACTATATTAAATCTCTTGGGAATGGTCTCCTGCAATACTGTGTCGCATTCCTGGAATCTCTGTCTGGAAATCATATGAGATGTGAAGTTTGGTAGCTGTGGACTCGTGTCTCTTTGTGGTTCTTGAACAATCTCGGCCAAATTACTTATCAACCCTGTTTGTTCTTTCAGTGTCTTTCTTAGTTCAGCTATCACACTCTCAAGGGACATTTCTAGTAATTCAATAACAAATGGTACAGAATTATTCAGCTATAAATTTGACTGAATTATTAATGCATGTTGGAATTAAAAAATACAGTTCCTATAGTTTTCATATTGAGCATTTGATCATAATATGTAAATTATAAGAACATGTATCATATTTTCTATGTACATGCATCATGGTTCGCTTGTCAAACTGCTCACAGGTAGAAATCCCCCAATGGACCCCCTACTGGTATGTCTTATTCCCTGCCCTATGGGGTTTCAGCTTTAGTTAAACCCTTGATTCCTGCTCTCAGGCTAAGGGCCTGCTGTCTTTGTTTAGCACTTCAGGAACATTAATATTTTAACTAAAGAGCACCTTACTTTTATGGTGTTATTATAATTATCATCAATTATCATCGATACGTACATGGACATCATATAAGAAAACACCCTTAAGCTAAACGCAAAATAATCTGCCATATTCCTTTGATTGTTGAGTAAAATACCAAGCATGTAATAAAGAATATGAATGAATGACAATCTCACCATTTGTGACATCATCTTTTAGAGCAGTTTTTGGCAGAGTTGTGGACAATGTAGGTATTTGACATATAGTTTTAGGACATGTCATTGACCGTAATATGTCTGGCTGTATTCTTGTTTCCATTTGAACTGGGGAAGGCAATCTCTATAAAATAAAAAATATCTATTTATGAGCTGATTAAAGAAGTAAGAAATTACCCTGTGTGTCTCTTTGTGAATTCTGCACGGACTTAAGCTTCCAGTGCATTCAAATATTATATTAATATCCTTGTCCACTCATATTAGCTGAATAACATGTGGGAATTCTGAGTACCTCTCATTAACTTCACATACATCTATGATCACTATATAACATCATAATAAGATAAATAATTGTTATAAACGAAACCTAGTTATTTCATACCTTAAGTTTGACATCGTTATCACTGACCACTCTTGTGCACTGTGTTGTGTCAATAGAATTTGGTTGAACTTTGACAAAATTGACAGGAGAAGGCAGCATTCGTTTAGGAATAACTCCACCATTTACAACTGGTGGGGCAGGTAGAAAACGACGATGTCCTGAAGGATTGGAACTTGGCACCGGGCATGGGGATAACATTGACTCTGGGGGTAAATTTGACTCTGGGGATAACCTTGTTTCTGTGGGTGACCTTGACACTGTGCATATGTTATTTAAACAATCTGGCATTTGACTGGATGAATCTGTCTGATTTCTGTAAATAGGCATCATTTATTATATTATATCGTGACATTGCCTGAACTGGTTGATGACTATTTTGTACTTTCATGAGAATTATTGATGTATAAATTTGTAAATTTATGAAACACTAGAATAACTTTTAACTTGATTATTTATGTGGATTAATAGGCTTAACAAAATTAGGATTGCCTGAAATGTATGATATAACATAGTTGCAACCTCCACAAATGCTTATGGAGTTCAAAGCTTGAAATACGAGAAACCACAAGCTACGTGTACTGTGTACAAAACACATTCATTCCATTTATTTAGCAGCCTAAAATCTGGTCTGCCTACTTTTCTCATAATTTCCAATATTCAAAGGTTTCAGAAAATGAAAAATAAAAAAAAATTTAAAAAAATTGGATAAAATGACAAAATAAGATTAAAGTCACCAACAGAAACTGGAATAAGCCGTTCATCAATGCAGTATAGATATGTAGCTATGAAAATGCAATAAAAATCCAATCTGCTCAACAAGGAAGTGATCCCCATACAAGGGGTATGTGGTACAAGTCATTTGCAGTTCACGTCACGCAGCTTTGTTTACTTTTTTTTTCAACATCTACTTCCTGGTGTCAAAGATTCAATTTCCCGGCACCTGTTAACGCAATCTCTTAGAACATCTCACTTGAGTGAACAATAAAAAATCCTTGCTACTATTTAAATACGGTTTTAGAACTTGTGAACAAGATTATATGCACACAGTCTCTTATAGGCCAAGTAGTTAGATGTATTACCTTTTGTTACATTTTCTCTGTTTCGTGACACATTTCCCCTTGAGATCTGGATCAGTGTACATATCTAGTACATTCAGTATTTCTTCAGCTTTCCTGTAGGATCCTACAAAACAGTATTTCCATTACTCTTACTATAACACCAACAGACTTTTTGTATGATAAATGGTAGACTTTTTGCTGCTGCGTTTGTTATTTTGATTAAGTTTTTTATATTGTTTGATAATATTTTGCACAAATGGATAGATGGAGTATTGTTGTGTGGAAGCTTTGGCCTACCTGTTGTATAGAGCACTCGTATGTTGTATACTGGCCAACATGAGTCAGGGGACTCCATCTTAGTGATTGCTCTTTTCAAGGTCAATGGGAACATGTGAGACGGCCACTGGGAGCAGACCCCATCATCTTCATTACTCACTGTCCATGCTTCAGGCACAATTGATAACTCCCTCTCCTGTACAAACTCTACAACCATATACATTCTTGATGCTTGGATTTTATCTACAAAAAAATATAGAATATTGTTAATGGTTAATTATGCTTTTAACGTTAAAATTCCTTGTGAGCATTTTTGATATATCAAAAATGTTAATGTGTTTTTTGTCTCAATAAAAGCAGCTATTGGACAAAAGTACCGTCTTAATGGAGAATATGGGCCAATTATCTTACTTAATAGATGGATATCCAATTCCATAAGCAATTGTGGTGCTTGATACTTGTTATGGTAAATTTGTTGAAAATGTATACATGTAGTTACAATGTAATCCTATATTAAGGGTACCAGACATACTAATAGGGTTCATGTAACATGTTTGAATAAATATATAAATAAATAAATAAAGCCCTCTAAATATCTTGGTCTTAACACACTTCTGAGATCGGTAAACTCAAACATAGCCCATCAGACAGACAAATTATATAACATGGAATGATGATCTAAGATATTTGCTGTTCTTTGTTTGAGAAAATATGTCACCATAATGACAATGATGCTACTTTTTTCAGTGTCGGTTAGCATTTATATAGAAATATTTCACTCTGTAATTACCTTGTTGTTTTACTCATTAAAACCATTCTACAGGTGAGAGTTAATGGATACTGGCTACCAATTTTATATCCTAATGCATGGCAAACCGTTTTTATCACTTCTACCATAATTCTACATATGTTCTAGTGATTTTTTGTTTACATTTCATTAGCATTTATAACTTTAAAGCATTGCCTTATTAAATTTAGTCTTTTTTTACAGGTAAATTTTTGTTACCTGAAAATAATCATAAACAATAACACTATTTCTTTAGTTTTAATTTCATTCTAACCTGTCTAATATATACAAAGATGCTCTATTTGCACGGTTGTTATATTCCCTGGAAGATCTGATCATTCAGAATACCTTACCTTTCCTGATGAAACCTCAGTTAGCTATGACACCTTCCAGAAAATGTTTACTATATAAAGAAGGAGTTCACAGCATGAGCTGGCTTTCAACTGTCAGGGACACTTGTCCTACGGTTAATTATTTTATTGTAATACTTTTGGTAAGCCTGTTTTCATTATCAAATTAACATCTCAGCTTGATAATTGCTTTATTCAGTAATTAGGGCAATGGGCCCAGGTAATCCAGATCATTCAGTAAGGGTTTTACCTCCAGCTTGTATCTTTGGGTAATCCTTTTGTTGTCTTCCTATTGCAGACAGGAAGCTAAAATGTTAAGCTTGGGTTTCTTCTATCTAATATTTGTCTATGATTATTTGGATAATATTGTCCGAGATTTAATATTAGAGAATTCAACAACTGGCCTACATGTAAATTAACTTTCAAATTTGTATGTACTATGGCCAGGGGTCATAACATCGCACTAAAAACAAACTACTTTAAAAAAGAATTGGTTTGATTGACGACAGGCAGTGAAATCCATACAGGGACTGGGAAGTGGACCTACGACAACAATACTAAAAACTATTACAGTGGCATTTATTTTGTGAAATAATTAAAATTTGTTATTAAAGGGTAGCACTTTCTGATTTAAACAGATAATGCTAACTGTACATAACATTTTGTAGACTGAGGCCTATCCATGAATAAAGAACCTTGGCCATTACAGTCAGTCACGGTTTATTCAGTAACCAAATGATGAAGGTTATGACAACGCTTTCATCGACAACAAATGTATTTGCATCTTTGATACATTTTTAAAAAGTTAATATCAAGGTGAATCAACATAAGTTTGTTACACAAACTTATTGTTTTCTTGTTGGAATTCTGTTTATTAAAGGTCTTCCCAAATGGTTCATACCTAGAAAAGGTATAAAAATAGTCCAATGTTCACTGAACGATTTGCAGCTTGTTTCATTAAAAAATTCGTTTTACATGTGGAGAAATTGGGATTCGAACATCTGACTTTCACTAAGAGTTAGCTGTGATTTTT
>JARFOD010090430.1:0-17914 GCA_031763545.1 Mopalia muscosa | reverse complement strand
ACTAATGAGTTTATACTGTTTCACGATTCTAGTTAATGGACTTTTTATATAAAGTTAATAGATTTAACTGTCTTGGCCTTGATCTGAGGTGTTTATCTAACCTAATGTAATCAGACCGAGTAGGCTGATTGCCGGTCATTCGACGAAGAAGTGTTGGCTATTCTTTGTTTGAAATTTGTTGATTGAACTTTAAACATGACATACACTAAATAGCCTTTGGTGATTGATTAAATTCCATGTCACTATCTACCGAATCAGCAGTCAGAAAAATAGTTAACCGTATTGCAACGTGATGAATATAGGCCATTGAGTGATCAGACGCTAGGATACACACATTAAGTCGTAATATGAAAACCTGTGTCGTTCTTATGATATTGGGTCACTTATTTAACACCAACAGGGTCATTTCATAACCATAAAGTGGCCAGACACCATACTGTTCTCCAACGCAAACTGCAACATTTGGATAAAGGTTTTAGGTTTTATTGAATTGGACACCAACAGACCGAAGTCCACTTACAGGCACGATAATAGATATCAGTTCTTGCATGTAAAACAGGAACTATTACAATTATAATTAAATAAACACACATATTCCATTAAAAAATTGGTATAGGCATGGTACAGCAAAAATATAGCAAAGTTTGCTTTAAATATTGTATATAACTGTGATTAAGATCAAGTGTTAAATGAGGTGAAGATTGTAATAAAATGTGAACAGATTTAATATAACAAGATTGTGTTAAGACCAAAGGACTCTATTTACACTGTTCTTACAAATGTACTTTGGATTAAAAATGTCAATGTTAGGATGACTACAGATGTCGTTGAATGTTAAAAACGTCCTTGCGAAAAAATCCTCTTTTTTTTTTTTTTTTTTTTTTTTTTTACATTTCTGCGACATTTAGGTACAGTAAAGAGATTATTTACCAGGTAAGAAGAATCAACTTTGAATGGACACATGTAAAAATAAAATAAAAATAATAAATCAGCCACCTGTGTGCGGACAAATTAAAGTGGAAGACTGAATAGATGGCATAAGTCAGTATAGTTTTCACGCAGTACTATAAGAATGATTTGTTTTGTAACACAGACATTTTATGAACTTTCTTTTGGATTCTTTCTATTTTATCACATAGATATTTTTGTTGCGGTTCCAAACCACTGAACAAAAGAGCAAAATAAAGCTCTGGGTCCTCTGATACCGGCAGAACTACGAGTTGATGTTTTTAGAAAACGTAGTAACCTCCAGACTTTACCCACTGTTTTGTTTATACTGAGTCTGAAGGATAAATCCGAACTCAAAGTAATCCCCAAATCTTTAACATTATTTACTCTTGCTAGAATAGAAGAACTGATAAAATAATCGGCCTCAATTTTTAAGCGTTGATAGTAAAAGTAATAACACCGCATTTAGCAGCATTTAGTGATAAACCCCAGGTGGAGCACTAAGAAGTGATGCTGTTCAGGTCCGTCTGAAATGCAATGCTTAAACAGAATTGCATGAATTGTCATTTAGCCAATATCGCTACACAGCATGTCCAGGTTGATGGCAACTTTAGCCGACTATATATACCGACATCATGGCGGTAAGATTGCGACGGTTCTCATCAATTGGAACAAGGCGTTCCCAACACTTACTGAAAAAGAGAATTTAAGTCACGTGAGTTCAACACTATTTTAATTGATTCATTCTGCTTTATTTTTTTGGGTTTTTCCATCACACATTTATTCCGGTGGAGGGAAGCAATAGTTTACAGCCTTTATCAGGATGGCAAACAGTGGTCGATCTGCCGTGGGCCTCGTAGACACGGCCCAATGTTTGTGTGCTGGCCCTGCTATAGGCAGATACCTCTAGTGGAAATACTGGTGCATTATCTTTCTGTGCATTAAACATATAAATGTGTTGTATATGTAGAGTATGCCGACATGACCCCCCATGTCAAACCAAAGAAGATAAAAAACGGAAGGGTTATTCCCCGACCTTATCCCAAGGATATATATTTATTTGTACGACTAGTCGACCACTATTCATGTCACGAGAACCTAAACTGTACACCAACCGAGAACAATATCTCGTTTCATATAGAGTAGAATCTTTCTGATATAAGATAGCATAATCTTTATTTGTAACCACGAGAATAATCTCTCTCGATAAGCATCTCCCATAGGTGCAGACAGAGGAACCTTGAGGGAGTGGAGCGATGATAAATGATATAGATATCACATGCAAAGTTTAGGGGTGCATACTTTACCTGTCGGTGTGAAGTTATATGACTTACAAATACGGAAAAAATAAACAAGTACTGATAATAAAAAATATAAATATCCACATTATACCGTTAAAATATGATTATACAACAAGTGGTTAGGAATAGCATATTAGGGTGTTAAATAATGGGTGGCGACCTTCTTATATACTATGTTTATTTTGTATTTGTGTCACGCTCTTACATGCGAATTCGTATCTTATATATATTCCGTATACTTGTGTTATACAGTCAATAGATATCTTACTCGTTGTTGTTAGGCCTTCCTGATTGAACGAGTAAATATTCCATACATCCGTTGTTGACACATTGAACCATCACTCTGAACAGTTAAGTTCTCTTTTATGGTTACGTTCGAGGCGCGAAGAATACTAATTTGTTTATTCGCGTATTTCAAACATCATATATCGGGCACAAGTCAAGGTTACACGGAAGACAGCAAATCAATCGGATGAGTCTTTGTACGACCCTGTGTGCTCAAAACGGACAAACATTGTGTATCCTTTTATTTTAACGTTAAGCATGCAAAGTTAATTATAGCGAAGAAATTAATTCGAATAACTAATGACAAATATTTACATTTGAGCCTTTCATACATTATTAACAATGCCATTGACAAGGGTATTGGATATTAATAGGATTATTGGTATAGACTAAATTAACCATTGTGTTTTTTCCATTGACTAATGAAGCAAACTTGTATTTCACTGAATATCTGTCTATAGTCAATAGAGCAATGAAAATAAGCTTACCGGATGTTCCATCAAATGTTAACTGGATTGTTGGCGAATCTTTATATGCATAATTCCGTCACTTTAGATTTCGGCAGATTCTACATAGAAACTTTCTTATTATTAAATTATTTCAGGTTTTCACAAAACTTATATACATGTATTTATAATTCTTTTGATATTTGATATATTCCGTATTATTTACATAATTTTTTTATTTCCTCCCCCCAAAAATTGTTGCAATTGTTACGACTGACCATATCAGTAATTGCATGCAACCTTTTGTCTGGTTGTGTTGTTGCGATCAAGTCGTTTTTATTGTATATACGAGACGTGTCGCTGAATATTACCTTTAATGTATACATAATAAGTTTAAAAAGGTTTGCTTTATTTTACCGAAATTTAATGCGTATCTAATGTAATAACATACACATGGCGGCGTTTCAGGGCCCGTAAAGAAATAATTAGTGAATTTTGAAGCATCATTTAAGGTACATGGACATCATTTTGGTGAAATTTGTATGATATCAAATATAAGAATCTAAGGAAGATTGATAAAATGTGAACCTAATTAATTCACATTTGATTTTTTTCAAGGGGTAACGGAAGGCTTTACTTTGAATGAATATTGCTTAACTTATGAAATGCTTAAGTAGCTTTATGAACATCCCATTTAAATGCCACAAAGAACATCCTGTCAAGGCGTCATTGACAACAAACAATGACAAAACCGGGCAACGTAGCTTGACCCAAAAGAGACCGGTTTCGTGGTGCCCTGTAGATTGGAGAACACCCTGACAGCAATGAAATGATTTGTTCAGCTGTCTTGTGATAAATTTACTGAAACAAATTAGTTGACACTGTTTTTTAATGCGAGTTTTACACCTTGCTAAAGTTAGTTCACTCGTGCTGACTGATGGATTATAGGATACCGTAAACCACAGAAACTCTATTCTCTGTATGGACACAATCTCTATACATGTAGCATACATGAAGACTGGCAGAGTTAAATAGTGTTTCAAATTGAAGTGGATAAATTATATGTACATCTTTTGTTTGTGCGAACGGGTATATTCCGTTGTACATTGTGAAATGATGACGAGGAAATTATCGACAAGTGAGAAGATGTTACAAAACAAAGTTGTCCCACTTGACCTGTGTTGATCGTAAATAAGCCAAACTGTCGTAACATAGATAGAGTAATCTTCCACTCTATAAATAAATAACGTTTGATAGTAGTCTGATTCAACCCGGTTTATCATTTAGCGGATAATGGTTGGTTACTTATTTTATCTATTACTTTTTATGTGGCAATAAATAAGACCGAGTGTTAAGAGCAATTGGTAGCAAAGAGTGTAGGGAAACCGTAAATTCTTAAAAAATAATGTACACTTAAACAATGGTGTGACGTTACAACTATCGTTTAACAGTGATTCAATGCGTAGATTAGGCCGTGAACGAAAAAAACAAACAGGAATGAGGTCCTGTGATAAACTGAAATGCTAAGCTGTGATTGGCCTAGCTAAGAGCTTAATTTTGTTGATTCCATCGAATTTATTTTATGGGGCAATTTTATTAGTTTCTTTCTTAGCAACTGCGAATAGTTAGAAGTTCATAACTGCTATAAATGATAAAAGTTTTGGATTTAACAGAAGTCTATCAAGCAGAAGTATGAAACCAACCATAACACAGTCTCTCCGGCATTGTGACGTTAGCCATAAGACTCATTGCGCAAGGAATGTTCTCGTTCGTTTCGCGCAGTTTGAATGTCGAAATCGACTGACGCCTTATGGGCAAAATATAACGTTTGAAAAGCGATAGACACGGCGTTACCATGATTTACCCATGATTCCACATGAAATTCATGTATTTAGAAATTTCTATATGTCTCCCGAGGTGGCGCCTTTTCATCACTTAACGCTGGTCTGCTCACGATGCCGTTGAGACTGGGCAATGGTTGATTTCCTACTTCTGCTTGATAGACTTGTGGTATACAGGAAACGAGGCAGTTGAGCAGATATTAAGTAATCTATTTCTCCAACAGTTTGTGAATTTCATGTCTACATAAATTTGTGGTTAAAATAATTGTATATGTTGTCAAGAATAGTGTTATTAAAGTTATCGTATATTTGTTTTTCTTTATACATGTATCGTTTTTTATTGCCATGGAAATCCTTTTTGGCCATTTATTGTTGCCTATCCCAGTAAAATGAATACAGAATTAACATATATACGCGAGATTTATTTATTTATTAGATCTTCTTTAGAGAGGGTAGCCTGTTCTCCCACAGGGCCCTCTATAGAATATATTACACGGAACAGGATTTAAATGCCTAGAACTTAATCGGATCTACCCTTAACATAGCAAAGTATAGCTCTTGGTACACTGTGACTATATGTCATTCAGCACTATTCTCATCTTTAGGGGTTTGGCAGGAAGCTTTATGTTGCTCTGCTGCTCACAAAGCTAAGTGTTAGTTTGAAGCTGATCTGTGTATAATGTTGTTGTATAGTGTCTTGCGATTGCCCTGTGCTGTCATTGTTTGCTGCTAGTCACGTGGTATCTTTCAGACATTGGAATGGTGGATTACTTTGTCTGCTCAACGTATCGAAATCGAATAAAACAATATATGTCTTGCTAAAACATTTGTAAAAATTCTGAGAGGAAGTAGGCGTAGATGACATTGTTATTAAACTGCGACAAATACGAAGTTTCTGAGACAAAGCGTTATATAGAAAAATAAAGTTTCTAACTTGGTCGGTCAAATTCTGAAGTGTTTGAAATTATTATTTACCATTTCACCAACAATTCAGTATAGATGTGATCTAACACCAAGCGGTAATCCTATTGTAATAGTTTTTTAAAAATAATATTAATAGTCAGATGTTTAGTTATACAGATTAACTTCAGTAACATATATATATCAACTTTTGACACAAAGAAAAACGACTGGGATTATAGTCTGCTGTTTTAGTCACATTAATCTTCAAATCCTGGTTGAGCCCGCGGCCGTCGCGTAGTGTTAGCGTGTGCACTTACTAAACTGAACCCGGTTCGATGTACCGTTCACAGGATGGAGTCCGCCAGTCAACCATCAGGTATATGAGCGAGCCACACGTTGTGGCTCCGCCGATCGCGGGGTGGTTTTTACGAGGTTTCCTCCCGGTTTTCCACGGTAATAAGCCTAGATGGAGTGTGAAGTTGACAATCCTTCGTCGTGGATACGACGTTAAACCCAATCAAACAAACAAACAATTAAATCATTGAACAGTACATTGGAGTAGAATAAGAAAGCGCTGACGCTATCACTAAGCCATGGCCGTGGGAACAGGGACCCAGAGAGTCTTTAAGTTATTCTGAGATCATTTATTTCATCCAGAAATAATTAATTAATTGGCCAAATCAGAACTAAAATAATCAAGTCAGAATAGGGACAATTTTAGATCAAGTGCGAAAAATGATTTAATAATAGCTCAATATTAATGCAAATGCCTTATGGATAGCACAAAATAACATATAGTTTGGCCGGAATGGAAGAGATCGTAGTCACGGCGATAGGGCTTACATACAATATTTTCATTTATAATCATCAGTTTAATTTTATGATATGTTTGAAATCAAACTCGATACATGTAAACTAAGGAAAAGTACCGCACTCTTTTCTAGAAAGGCACTAAAATGTTAAAGAAAACTAAAAAAAAAAAAAAAAATGAATGTAAAAAAACCATCCACGCTAATGATTTCAAAATTCTTTTTACCAGGTTTAAAAAGCAAAACAAAAACAAACAAACTCAAAAACCAAACAACAATTGATGATTTTAATAAATATGTTTTGAGATTGAATCAGTTAGTTTTTGATTGACTGACTCTTTATTCACTGAATTTTAACACAAATTTCAAAAATGACAAAAAAATGTACAGCAGGAATAAATCCCCAATGGGCTTGTTGCATCCAAAAAAATAGCATAAATATATCAATATGTAGTATAAGATAAAGATTAACAATTAGTTATACATTTTAACAAAGACCATATGTACACTACAGAACATTCCACAGACTACATAATAAAAACATATATAAGAGCATTGTTAAGTTATTGATAATTTATCAATTCTGAAACAACAAATATATTGATGATAAAATCAAACAACAAAAGTAAGTACTAAATGAATTATGTGAGATAGAGAAAAACCGGATAATGTATAATTCATTGTACAAGAATATTTAAATTAAGTACCGAATTAAGCACGTATTAAAATTAAACGTGAATCAGATTGTCATTTAATTTGATTAAGGATATATGTTGACAATGCTATATATTTTGGACTGACTTTGCCTCTGTAGAGTCGGTAGGGTGTGGGGCCTGTAACCCCAAGGTCCCGAGTTCGAATCCCGGTGGAGGCAAGCAAATTTTTCTCTCTTTGTTTATTCAAAATATATATTTTGGATGAGAAAATCTCTAGCTTTCTTTTTTAAACAGTGATTTAGGATAAATACTTTTAATTACAATTTTATATACAGATCACAATTTAGCTGGCGTGTATTATGAGTATGTAATGCTGCTAATCTATTAATACTAATAGTTAGGAAGTATTTCAGGGAGATGATTGTTATGATAATAATTTTTTTTAACACAATTGAGTATTATTGAACTATTTATTTCATTAATGGTAAAATCTTAAGTTGTTTGAACAGAGGTGTCGTGTGTGTCTGCTTCTTAGCCAACATAATTATTCTTATTAAACGTAAGTATAGGCTGCAAATGGGATGGATACATGTTGGTCCGTATTATATTACCATATGTTACATATAAATAAAATACAGTATAGTAGAGTATTAGGAGAGCTGATTGGGTAAGACAATAATTAATATTATTAATTATTCCAATATTTCTGGAGTGTTTTGACCTTAAGACATCAATATGTGTTAAATTTATCATTTATATATATTCCAATACATTTAAGGCTCTGAACGACTTTAATTTCTTCATTAGTAATCCATATTTTGGTACAAGGTAATTTGACATCTTTGGTGGTTGAAAATACATAAATCTGTTTTTTCAGATTTAGATTAGATAGTTCTTGGGTTGTAACTTTTGTTGGTCTAGAAAGGTCAGGGTCGAATAAATAAACACAGGTGTCATCTGAAAATAGTTTGATATTCAACGTAGTCGATGCTTTGCAGATATGATTAATATAGAGTATAAAGAGCACCGGCCCAAGGATCGAGCCTTGAGGTACACCACAAGTTACAGGGAGTAAAGAAGATCTTTGATTATTAAAACTAACACACTGTACTCGATCTTTTAAACCAGCTATGAGCAGTGTTAAAAGCTAAATTTGCTAATTTTTCAATTTCTCTTTTTAATCTTTAATGGCAAAGATATACAAACTGGGAATCAGCACGTAAAAGAGTTGAAAGTAGCGTGGATGGTACCATTCACACAAAAATTATTTTCCTTGCAGGTTTGATCAGAGCGAACAATTTAATGTGAAATAGATGATGGGTGTCAGTAGCCTTAAATAAACAATTACAATTAAAGAAAACGTGTTATATCTAAATTGGAATCATTGTAAACTGAAACATGTAAAAAAAATCGACTATCCAGACAGATACTAGGTTGAGGTTTAATGTTAGGGTTATGCTGATTAAGAGTGCCAAGGAAGATATCAGAAGCATAATAAAATGCTGTCGGAGGATAACTATCTTATCCAAATACAGATTACATGCCGTTAATGATATTTCTTTCCAGACTTGGGGATTTTAGGTAGAGTGTTGAAAATACTTATTTTGGAGCCCCGTCCGGAGAACAGATACTCATCTTGTATGGTATTCAGATCTTATTACCCTCTAAAGTCTGGCTTGTTTCGATTAAATTCCTTTGGCTTTCTGGTCAATTTTCACAACTTCATTTTTTTAAATTAAAACCCGTAGGATTTCTAGGTTGATTTTCTGTGAGGTATGTTACCCTGCCGAGCTACAATGACGGTTTCTGACTGTTGTCTGTTGGTTAAATCGTGATATGCTGATTTTGGTTTACTTTATAAAAAAAACTCCGGTATTGGCAAAATTTAGGGTTTCTAGTACTTTCATTATATTGTGATAATACCCTTGTAGATTTAACAGGCGATAGTCTGGGAAATAAAGACTAAAAGACTCGTCTGGGAATCGAACCCATCCCCTCAGAGTATAAGGTGGCCCGCGCTGTGGCTTAGTGGTAGCGATCCTGCTTCGATGTATCGTTCACCGGATCGAGTCCGCCTGTCGACCATCAAGTATATGATTGAGTCACATGTTGTGGCTCCAGCAACCAGTTTCATCCGGTTTTCCACCGTAATAAAGCTGTGTACAGTGTGAAGTGGACAATCCATCGTCATATAAGTGAAATACCATTGAGTACGACGTTAAACGCCAATCAATCAAACAAACAAACAGAGTAAGGTACCGAAACACCGGCAGTATAAAGTGCTACCGAGACAACGGCCAGCCGTCTGAATAATTGAAATCCTTTCTTCTGGTTTATATAGATAACCTACATTCAAAAAAACATCTGGTAATAGAGTGACACAGCCCTAAACGCCGAAATCAATGAAATGATTTGGGTTAGAATTATTGTCGTTATTTTGGGATAAGTCCACAGGGGATATGTCTACCAACGTCTTTCGCAATCCTTTTAGCGTGTGATAAAATCTTGATTCCTATTGACCATTGTTATTAAACATAGCCTCTTGAGTCAGAAAGAAGAGCACGCGAACCTGTGTTTTGTATGATAAATCCAGCTCACGTACTCTTTGGCAGCGATCTAAGCTTTACCTCCACTCGTGACACTGGTGTCGTCTGTCCAGTTTTGAATGATATATCCTATCTAAACATACAAAGTAAACATCCTGATTCTGTCCCTGAAAGAAAATCTCACACAACAGGTTTGACTTCCTACTGTGTTTTCTAGTATAACAGTTGTATTTAGCATAGTTATAAGCCCGCATATGTATTTGCTAGGTTTTCGGCAATTTACTCACGGGGAAATAATCATCAGATTTTGGCCCATATTTACCTGTATAAGTGGTTAATATAAGATTGAATGTAACCAAATAGACAAAGCAATTCAATTTAGTAACAAACAAAACCAGACTTGAAATAATCTATCAACTGCTACCCTAACACAATATATATATTTTAAAATAAATGAATAATGAACAATATATATATATGTGTGTTATTCCTTCGTCTCAGTTATACGCCCGGCCTATATCAACCATTGGTGGAGGTTTGAAATTGATCTGCCGCTATCGTCAAACTCTATAAACTGAAATCTGATTTCGGCATTTAAGTAAAGTTTTATACCGAGTTACCCACTCTGTGCAAAGAAAATATTGAAAACCGCTGTAAGAGAAATATTGCAGGAAGGTATGCCTGAATTCTTTTTCTCATACACATGGAATTCTTTTCCACATATGTGAAATTATTTTTACTCATACGTAAACTAATTATTTATTTTACAATGTTGAAATATGTTTCACTTATGGTAAAAAAAAAGTTGAGTGGAACTCTTTTGTAGATATGTAAAATAAAAAAATCCAAGACCTTAATAATGGACTTCCTCTGACAACCTGTATTTAGCGGCAAGGAATTTGCTCAAAAACTACAATCTGGTCAGAAGTACATCCACCTTCTGAGTTTGTTATTTTTTACGAAGAATAAATCAAGGAAATGACATTTGATTTATTGGCCTACAATTGCGACCGACTCTGTTGTGGGCATTTATAAATACTACATCGGATTTTTCCGAAAAAATAAATTGTTGTAGACTACAATAAAAATACCGAATAGGAATAAACCCGTCGTCTGACTTTTTATTTGTCATCGTGATGGATATTTTTGATAATGGAAAGTAGGATTTTTGTGTTTCAGCGGTTGTTGTCTGTAAATATATGCAGGTGCGACTTTTTGCAGTATGCCCTCAATAACCTATATATATCATACCGCATTGTCTGTGCTTTGCTTTGTTGTTGTGATCTCGCTGTAGGAAGAACAGTCTCCTGACCAGCTCTCTCAACTTGGGAGTGTGCCCTGTTTAGGCTCAACTTGCATAGCGTGTGGACTCTATTCATATCGTCGTTGTATTCGCCTTTACAGTCTACGCTAGACGATAGGAGCACAAACGAAGGTTGTATACGGTCCCTTTCTATGGGGAGAAAAAAATTCTGACTTTTTTGATAAGTGGAACTCTTACGTAAAACTTTTGTTTTACGTAAGTGAAATTATTTTTCATATATGTGAAAAAGTTAGGGTTTTGTGTTTTATTTATTAAAATAAACGCAAAAATAATTTGATTTGGTGATAAAACGCATTGCCATACGCAGGTAAAAAAAAAACAAGTCATTGTGTTTAGTGTATCTAAAAAAAGTCAGAGAAAATCAGAGTTATATGTTTTAAGAGACCGGCAATAACGGGGGGATCAATTTCCAACCTTCATCTTAGCCCTATACATTGTGCTATTGCCACTCTTGTTGGATGAGCCAGTGATAAAAGGTGTGTTTCTCGGCTGAATTCCATAATAAAGGATAGGTAAGTAAATATTCTAGAGAGCTTAAGTAAATTTAAGGTTTGAGTTGTGTATTGATACGAATTTTTGGATGATTGGTTGATTGGTTGTTTATGCCGTGCCAAAGGATATTTCACTTATAGGGCTTAAATTTTTTATTCCAACAATAATTGACAATAGCCCAACCAAGATGGGGCGCGTTTCCATAATATTGGAACTTGGAATGTTAATTTTTCTTCAGTGCTAAGTGAAGACAGCATTGCTATTCCTCAAACAGACTAGTGTGGTAAATCAATTAAAACAAAGTTATTATTCTTACTGTATAAGTTTAGCAAGATCTGTTGCCTACAACCATACAAGATTTGCTTTAATAATGGCAGATTAAATTACTGATCCTATGTATGAGATAGGCCTTCAACATGGAGTAACTCAATTATCTAATCCAGAATTAAATCTCATAGTTTTTTAGCAACCGGCTGCTGGTTATCTTTTAATATTTCTCACTACAATTTAAAAAAAAATATTATATTAACAAACAAGCAAAGATTACATTCAACATCATTTATCATTAACTGATCTCTTTAAATGCAATCATTTATTTGTAGCTGATATTGGTCTTTTGTTTCCATGGAACATGTAGTTTGACAACAAACTCTGACAGCTGGCAGCTTATCACGATAAGCAACTACGAAAATAGTTCGACTGTCTTCAGTGCGTCGAGAGTCGTCTCCCCTGTTCTTGGATTTTCAAATATATTTTTGGTATAAATCTAGAGCCCTAATCTAGGGCGACTATGGCAGGCGAAGTGTTTCAAAATTAAATAAATTATATTTGTTTGAAAAAGGTAACATTTGAATAAAAACGTAACATATGATTTAAAATTTTGCATTTGCATTCAACAAATTTATATTTTAATTGAATATTTGTAATTTATTTTATAAAATTCAGCATTTGAATTTGCACACATTTATATATAATTATATTGATTGTCTACTATTTATATTTGTTCATGAATTTATATATTTGTAGTCCACATTTTTATATTTGTTCATGAAACATTTTATGTTGTAAAATTGCATTCTGGGAAATATTATAATTTAACCAAAGACATTTATAAGGCGAGATTTCATTGGACGACTGTTTTTGTCAAGCCCTGTTGTGTTTGTGCCACGTAACATTTACCAATGGTTAAACCATTAGGATATCCCATAATGCACTTTTGTAATAAACATATTTAAGTTCGTTTTGAAGACAAATAATAATTCATGCATATAAATCCACATCATTGCATACATATAAAAACTTTTACAACAAATATATAAGAAATATTGCACATCTATTTTAAATATAGTACTATATGCAACGAAAACTATAAATTATGGACAAGAAGTTTATATTTTAATCAAAGAAAGTAAACATAGAATATTGAAACACTTCGCCTGCCATAGGAGACCACGGTTGTATATGTATCGCGATGTGTAGAGGCCAGAATTAGGATGGGAGATAACTCGTGAGGATCGACGTTGGAATTTCCCGACCTGGCTTCAGATCTACATTATACCTACATTGATTGACCGGTGGTCTAATTTGCAAAAAATATTTGATGACAACGAAACCCCTAAGCGTTCTGTTAAAAAAGTAATTAAAACACCATTTAAACTACTGTACAAAATTTGTTTCTCGTTTTTTAAAAATTTGGTAACTGTTTAGGCGCTAAGTATGCGGCAGATAAAATAACTTGCATGCGTCTAAATATTGTGGTCATTAACAAAAGAGAATTGTTGGTTTTAGTCGATTGAAACTATTTAATGTCGTTTCACTCATATGGCGGCGTACCATCCCTCGGCCGAACAAACAAATCATTTTACCAAGATACGACAAAACAGATCAGCTTCGTGTTGTCTTTTAGCTTTGAGAACACCACGAGGCTCCCATTCTTCCACAAGCCTTGTTATTACCTGAGATCCTGTTGCTAGGGGCAGTTTCTGTGGAGGGTAGCACTACTGTCTGTTCTATCTGAGGAAGATTAACTTTCCATTATTACCAAAACACTTCGCAGTTTATCGCTGTGTTACTGCCAATTCCATATAAACGCCAATCAATCGATGAACCGACGAAACAATAAATCAATCAATTAATCTAAGCAGGTGACAATCAGTATTAGTGTAAGCGACTGGAAGGCCGACCGACCAACCGACCGTCCGATTGATCAATATATCAATGCATTGACTAAAAACAATCAATTTTTAGGGCCATTTATGTCAATCATTCAATCAATTGTGAGGGAGCTTTCTACAAATCAACCTATCAATTCTAGATTGATAACAGAAATAAGCAACACTCCAAATCTCCCTTGAATTTTCAACCAAAAAATTGCACGATTTCGAAAATATTTCTGGATGAAAGACCCAGGGTCGTGGCTTAGTTGTACAATTGGAATTCGCCGGTTTTTCACCGTATTTTGTAAGGAACAACGTGAAGTGGACATTCCGTCGTCACATGAGTGAAATAGCCTTGAGAACGACGATAAACCCAGATCAAACAAACAAACAAATGGCAGGTCTTCAAAGGGGAAATAACTGAGGAAACTAAAGCCATTTGCTTTGAAATCTCACACAGTTACCTCCCTTTATTTTTATTTGAAACAATGTACAATACTATGACTCACGAGCCACGTTTCAAAAACATTTATTTTGTAAAACTAAATTATAGCCACTAATAATAACTGATTTCATTTTAACGATATAAGAAGCTCATAGGATAAGAAAACATGCTCGTTCTTCATTGCTTAACTTCCGTAGATTATACATGTTTGGGTGTTGGTATTGGTGTATTGGTTTCGAAGTTATCATCTACGTATGATACGTAGTTTGATTTGGGTGTAAAGCCATACTTAAGGTTATTTCACGTACATGACGGCGTGCCACTCCAATGGGTGAAAGAAACCCTTGACACCACTGGCAACAGACAAAGACGACACACTACAAATAGAGTACAGTCACAGGAGGTAATACACTCACAAACAGATCGACTTCACATCGCCAATACATCAGAGATGCGATGAATATTCTAGTCCCAGTCTACACGTCAGTATAAACAGACACAAAGTGGGAACAATGGCTACAAAGATAAGTGTAAAAAAAAAACAACAACTGTAACGACACATTTAATATTTTATATCATAACCTTCTAATAATACTTGTAACGATATTTCTTCGGCTTCCCTTGGTGGCTCTTGGCGGAACGTGAAATGTAAGCCAAATCACAGAGCAAGTAAAGGTATGAAAACCGAGGAAGTGAGACTCTCTCCATCACACTTGTGAATGGTGCATCTGGCGAGCCTGTATCCCGTCCTTTGATTGGTGCATCAAAGCTCAAGTGCAGCCAATGGACGTTGTTTACGTTACAGTTTGTCATGCATGCACTTTCAACCAGCGAAAATCAGGTGAAACAAAAAATAACTTTGACCTCTTACTTATCAATCACGGTTGTTTGACTTTGTTTTACACCATTGTGAAATATAACAGTGTGTTATGTTATACTGGGCGTTGAAAAGATATAAAACTAGCACAAGGCATATTTAACAGTAAGCAAGGTATAGACTGACATAACTCTTAATAGAACAAACGGACAACACAAAGTTATCTCCATTACTCGGCGATTCGAGACTCGTAATTGGTTATCATGTAATAGCATACAATTACTATTTGGGTGACAGTTTCATCTAAAGAGTAAACAAAAATCGTTCAATCAATGACGTCGCCCCTCCTCTCCGCTCCCCGGACTCCATACGGCTATTCCATTTTAGGAATATTTTAATTATTTAAATGTCAACAACATGAAGGCACGTAATTTTTTCAATTGGTGAACTCTGCAGTATAAATATATATATGATATGCATGGAAAAGTATACATACACTTCCATACAAGAAAACTGGGCTAGACGAATCCTCACGAATGGTGTCTAATATGTATGTTTAACAATAGTCGATTAAACTCGGTAATAATATCTTGACCTCATATTGACGTCACGTTCATAACCACAACGCCATTGTCTCCAGATGTGGTCGACTGAGGCTTTACGTAGTGGTTTTCATGCAGTGGCTCCAATTCATAATGATTAGGAGTTTTGCCTTCGGTGGCCGCTAGGAGGCCTACAGCGGGTTTTCTCCCTTGCCGAGAACATTCGTTGTTTTGATTGGTCGAGTTGGGTTTAAGTTGAATTTTTCCCCAACCATAGATAAAGTATCCTAGACCAAGTCCGAGAAGAATGGAGAGAAAAAGCCAAACATTCATTGTCATTGCTACCAGCATTAATATATATCCCCCCAGCAGTTGTAACAAGTGTAGCACGGTCTGGAGAAGATGGCCCCAGTAGAAAGGCGACGTCCTGGAACACAATAACAGCGATAAGATGAAACGGGATGGAAATAAAATCGCATTTAATATAATTATTTAAGTTTTTCAAAACATCAACTAAGGTAACATATTACTTGAACCTGGTTAAAATATCCTTAGTTTCGAATGGTTATCTTTTGTAGGATAGGCTTTAAGAACACACCCATTCATTCCCTGTTTGTTTGGTGTATTCAATGGCGTATTTATGTACATTTGGGGGTATAATGATGGTGTATGATCACAAAAATTGAAAGTCATAAAAATCCTTGCTAATTCTATATAGAAAACCCCCTAGGCCCTAGGTACCATGTCTATACATTTCCACTTTTATAAAACGGGAGTGGGACATCATTTCTTGTTTATGTTTATAGGGAGAGGGTTCCGAGGCTAAGAGATGTTTTGACTTAAATTTAGAACCAGATTTAATATCCTCCTTTTACATGTAACGGTTAATTGCTTAACAGTAGACGTATAAAGGACAATCAAAACATATACATGCAGATGATATATTGTTTTTTAAAATTATATATTAACATATCACCAGGTATATCAGCATATCACCATATAAACATCGCCATATACACATACTATTACATTTTGTTTAGATGCACTGCAATGTGACCTTGCCTTGTGACCTTGTCATCTACTTAAGTTATTTAAAACACAAATTTGATGTTTAACTGATATATCTGAATATTAACTATTTAATTTTATTTTTTTTTAAATTAACCAACAGCCAACAGGATCATTTGAAGCCAGGCCACAAACACAGTAGATTTTTTTTATTGATTTGATTCTAGACATGAAGATATAAACGTACCTGGGTTTTGTTTTTGGATCATCGAAAAGGGTATTTCGGAAGAATTTGACACCTTCGTACAACAATGCCCAGATGGCTATCAGTATACACGTAGCAGCCACACCTTAAAATAGATTAACGACAATCTTAGCATTTATATGAAGCAGTTTCGACATTTTCATTGGTTCTCCAGTGAGGAATACAGATCTCCAGTAGTCATATTGGCCGAGGCCGATAGACAATGTCTATGTTACACAATGCAGTTGCGGTCTTTTGGTTAGGTCAAACAGTTATACAGAGTTTCAGTACGAACTTCATCCTTTAAAAATAATGGTATCATCAAAATATCCGTAAAGAAGATATAGTTAATACATTTCATGATTAAAAAAAAGTCACACAGATTAAATTATGATTATCAATTTAAGAATGTATGTAATGATTAGGTGAGTGTAGCCAATCTATACACTGTGACGCTCCGAGAAACACTTCTCGCGAAAGTTTGGAGTCAGACCCAAAATAATGAATCTGAGTAGGACATCAGATATGTTTTGCTCCAGCTTTGTACACTAATATGTTTGTCAATAGTTAAAACACTACTCAGTAACTAGACAGACAATCACATCTCAAGTGACAGGTTTATTCGTGGAAACGATGCACACAACTTACTGCCTGCCGTTTCCAGCCTCCATTCTTTAAATAGAACAATGGGTGACGGGTCTGTGTTAAACACCAGCTGGAAATAGAAAATAATCATTGTAATCATTTTTTATATATCTACTTAACAGTTTGTCGAAATAATAATTGCCCTGTCCTGATACGGTTGTTGTTCTCTCCTTTATGTGACTGGTGTGTATGTGTTGGGCTGAAGGGATGGGCAAGAGGGAGATCACTAAAAAACAAAACAACAGTTTCTATTGATTCTCCAGGAAACCACTAACTTGTCATTGATACAGCTTCATTGGAACATGTCTCGGAAACTGAATGACTCGGCAAAACTATCGGACTCCAACTTGAGTTCTGTCAAAAAAGAGATGACGTCGAAATTATGACATCGCCGCTCTCTGTGGTACATTCGAGAAAGTTATGTTATTGTATGTTTGTTTGTTTGTTTGATTGGTGTTTAACGTCGTACTCAAGGGTATTTCACTTATATGACGACGGACAAAAAT
>JARFOD010090419.1:0-17914 GCA_031763545.1 Mopalia muscosa | reverse complement strand
CCAGGGCAACAGAAAGCAACCTCTTTTCTCGCCTCTTACGATCGACCGAGGAAGCCGAGGGAGTATTCTGCAGGGCGCAATACATCGAACAGATCGGCTTCAAGTCCCCTAGAGGCTTTGATGCTTATTATTATATTGGTTTGCGTAATTTGGACGACAATTCTACCGTAGAAGGGGTACAGAAAGGTAGTTTACATCATTTGAGAGATCCAATCAAAGACCACTCCAAAAAGATTTTTGGATCTAGTTTTAGAATTGAATATGTCTATTGCAATTAAACAATAGTGCCAGTATTAAATATGAGCTTATCTCTTTTTGATGTTCACACCCACCTTCATTGAGAATTTGTATCCATTCCTGTTTTTCTTTGCCAGTAAAAGCTACTATATAGAGCACCCTTACATCTGGTGACTCTCTGTATACTATCTGTTATAAAGGAAAACAAGCTATCAGACATTTACTCAACAAAAACAATGTCTGGGTCAAACACTTTCAGCCAAAATAATGACTGTTCAAATGAAAATAAATTAATGTCATTCTATGATATTCATACTAGCTTCTGAATTTGACCAACTTGACAGGGGCCAGTTTTTTGCTTGTTGATTTGAGTGAATGATTGGGCTTTACACCTTACTGAAGGTGTTTACTTGTATGACGACTGTCCAGGTAACCCAGCTTGACATCAGTGGCAGCAAACAATGACCAGATATCTCAAACACACGACATGATATAGTGATTGGCTTCATGAATGCCTCATAACTCTGAAATCACAAAGACAACTAGAATCCATGCCAAATGCCCTTTAGCCCAGTAGCAAAGTGTTGTTCTGTACATTTCAACTGGGCCTAAACAGTTGATATGTGGCAATGGGAGGTATATAAGCTTCTAGAACCACAAATAAACAGCATTGCAAACAAGTTTAAGAGGCCCAGGGGCTGGTTTCTTGTAGCTTTGTCACCAAATAAAGATAATGCAAAGATAAATAATTTCAGTATGAGTTGAAATCCAATCAAATCAGAAAACAATTGAAATACAGAAGTAGAGAGTTTGATAGCTTACCTGGAAGACGTTATCCTTGTTATCCAAGGCTTTATCATCAACAGAGGCCACAACCAAGATCTGAAGGAGATCTACCTGACCTTTCTCCTTCCATTTCTACAAATAAAATAAAAAAATATTCAGCTTGCTTTACTCTTACTCCAAGAAAGTCAATGGTTGACTTATTTCAGTATCATTAAGATGCATGCTAAAAGGATTGTATTGATATCGGTAAGAAGGTGTGCCATGGATGAACGAGGAAAATACTCTTCACATCTCTGGGAATAATGGCAGGATATAAGACAAGCACATCAACAGGCTGCAAATCACCTAGCATTATTACAAGGCAAGTGTGCAGTGAGAAGTGGTAGAAAACACAACATCTTCATGTGGACTCCACAATACCCAAGTCTTATTTTGTTTTTATCTTATATCTGTAAATACCTCAACTTGTAAATGGCGACGAAAGTTTAACATATGTCAATGGTGCTACATGTTGTCGTGAGGGTTTTTGGCGTGAAGAAGCCTTTTATAATTCAACTCATTACAAAAAACTTAAACAGATTAGGAATGCTTTAACTTCTATAGGTTGGGACAGGCCACAGAAATAACATGTAAGACCCCCTGTGGTAAAGCCTATTTCTCTGTCCCAATCGCTAGAAGTTATAGGGTAACTGAAAATAATTGTATCAGTCTGTTCCAATTTCCCCAGAGATCTTCATTTGATAGATGGTCCATTGTTTATTTGACAAGGGTTTAACACTTTGTTTAAGGGTAATTCACTCATATGACACACCCACACATAACTCTCGACACAACTGGCAACCAACAAAGACACAAAACTCCTAACAGTCTGTAACAAACAAACCAACTTCATGTTGTCCCTTAGCTCTGAGAGAAAAGACAGGAAGCTCCTTCTCGACTGTCCACAAAATGTCTTTCTTCTCAGAATATTATCTTCAGAGGCACGGGTCTGATCCATTGGATTTGTGGTACTTAGATACAATGATTTCACAGTAACCCATGATTCTTTAACTGGTTGCTCAGAGATAGTCCCTTCGGTAATAAGGCATCCCAAATTTTATTTTCATATTATTTTTTTTTTTTTACAAATATATATATGTCACTTTCAGAAAGGTATATAAAGTACTAATATGGTATGTGTATTACAAGTAAAATGAACTTGTCTAATAAACTGGGGTTTTTAGATACCGACTATAATCACAATGATACATATAGCTCTTGTTCATGTAAAAAGAAAAATGTTGTTAATTACATATTGTTCTAATTTACAGTCTGTAACAGTTGATTGATATCTGACGATACATTATTAGCTATTGCTCTAAGCTTATACAATACACGATTCACTGACATTCAAGCAAATAGCAATCATTTTAATTTAAGGGTTTTTCGTGAATGTCCATGGAATCATATAATATAACTTTTAATTTGATTAAAAAAATAAAATTTTGGTGTCAGCTCAGGGTTTTTTTAATGGAGCTTTATCTCATCTAAATAGATTGAATGGTGTTTTATGCCATGCCCAGATTTTTTGCACCTATGCAATGATGGTACATCTTACAGTATTTATAACAATAACACAGTAATTATATTAGACATGTTTTTATCTGTAGAAAATCATTGAAATCAATATTGATATTTGAAACATACTGCCCTCAGCCACACATGTACAACTATTTCCAATGACTCTTGATTAGCCATAAAATTCATGTAACCACTAATTTAATAAATGTCTTGAATTCCTATGTACAGGAGCTGATGTACTAGATTTAGACAGATTATCAAAGAAATCTGGTATCCATTAGTGATATCCCCTTACATGAATTACATACCCGCGACTAGCTCTTGTGTTTGTTTTCAATGCTAATCTCGACACAGGCTCTTTATGAGGTTAGGATTTCTTCAATCTTTCTTGGTTGACAGATTCAATTGTTTTAAACAATGGGTTCAAGTGTGTTTCACTTACATGATGGTGGTGCAAACCAAAACCAGTCATACTAATCAACACAAGTCCAATGTTAAAGGTTATGTTTTGCTGGAAACATGGACACTATAGAAGTTATCATAAAACTATATATTTTTTCACATAATTTTAACAGAAATGGAGATATTCGTTTTGGTTTTCTGTATTAAACATTTGTAGCCATTATTTTCTTTGATAGAATTTGTTTGTGTGTTTGTTTGTTTGATTGGTGTTTAACGTCGTACTCAAGGGTATTTCACTTAGAACAAAGTAACTTGTGCAAATACCTTTATAGTATGAACAAAGAAAAGTTCAAACTGTTCGAATTAACTAGGATCAGTTGAAAGGAATTAAAAAGGCTTTCTGTATACCTCAGCATGCCTTAAAGCAGACATGTAGTTTGGATGTTTTGAAGGGTTATGACCAGGAATATTATTCTGGGGATTTTCAGGGGTTTTTAAAATGCAAAAAATGTTAGTCAAATGCATGCTCCGAATGCTTAATACTGGTCGTTGAACAAGAAGACCTAGGATTTCAGAGCCAGAAATCAAATTTTAAAAGTTTCCCTATATCCTGCATGTTAGAGGGGTGTCCAAATGAGGCAATTGTTCAATTCAGGGTGTCCAAAAAAGTTTTTAAGTTGGATTCAAGCAGGCTGAAAAAAATACATGTAGGAAAGGAATGACAGATGTGCATGTATGTTCAGACTAGAGGATGGATTATTGTGAAATCTGGAGGCAAGTTAGATGGATGTACTTGGTATTCCGTGGTACAGTGCTTTTCACACATACAATTTTAATTATAACTGTAAACTAGTAAAAAAAAAATCATATTTCATAAAAAGCTGATTGGAATTTTTTTTCTCATCTAGCAGTATATAACTGGAGATGACAAAAAACATCTGTTCATAGTTCAATAACGCCAAATGTCTGCTGCAGAAACTAAAACTTAAAGCAAGGATTTATCATCACAGCTCATTTGGGCTGGTGAATACTTTTGATATGATTGTTATAAATTTCTTATCATTTGAAATGGTAAATAAAAATATAATCACTGTTAACATTAAACTTTGTCCACCATGATTATAGGACAGACTGCACACCAATCACAAAGCAAAAAAAACATCTCAAAGATCAACTTCAATCTGGAGTTAATTTATAACACATGTTTATAAGCTGCTATAACTATTTGCAGAGGAGGACTGGGTCAGACATGCTGTATTTGTTTAACATTTAAAAACAAATGTATGGAAGTCTGGAAATAATAGTAAAGTTATATATTTTATATTAACTTAAATCCACATTTGTCTTGACCAATCTGGATGTACAATTGGGCTTTTAAAGGATGGCCACATCAATGCCCTAGAAAATATACTAACTTCCGAATGAAAAGTTTGGTAATTATTTTACAGTGAATTTGTTTACAGTGATGATGGCATGTCAGCTTTAATGGGAAAGTGAAAACCACCTTTGACCACAGTGCACAACACAATAGCTGGAAATGTTATCAAAGTAAAAAACAGAGCTGTCAACAGACAGGCTTGTGGCGTCCTTTATCTCTGAGAACACCAGGGCAACCGAAAGTTCCATGTAAACAACAATCAGTATGTCAAGAAGACCTACATATACTTAAATCTGGTTGAGGAAGGATAAGATCCTGTCTGTCAGATATCAGGTGCAACTTCCCTGATATACCAATGATAATATAAATAAGTGTGATAACGGTCTCATCATCTATGAGGGCTGAGGGCAGTCTATTTCAAGTATAGATACTGATTTCAATGATTTTCAACAGATAAAAACACTTCTAAAGTAATTGCTGTGCTATTGTCAAAATTACTGTATGATATACCATCAATGCATAAGTGCAATAAACCTGGGCATGGCATTAAACACAATTCAGTCTATTAAGGTGAGATAAAGCTCCATTAAAAAAGAACCCTGAGCTGACATTTCTTTGAACTGATATTACACCAGTTGGTGATGCCACTAGGAAAGCCATCTATACGTGACGTGAATGAAGATCATCTAAGTTCATGTTTAATTACACATACCACATACACGTACATGCAGATCAGTTGTTTTACATTAACACAGATTTACAATAAATTAAATTCACAGAGAGGTGGGCGATAACATTCTGTAACCACACCCAGAACAAGAATTTAACATTGCTACATGTGTTAATCATATACAACTGTAACAGATAAGGTAATCAGCCATGTGCACTTCCTTCATACATAATGTGATAAAACATTTATACCATGTTTGTAGTATTTTAAAAATTTTCAAGATATAAAAATATGACAATTAAAATTCCTTATTCCCAATAATTAGAAGCCTTTAAAAGTTCTCAATATACATATTTAAATACCCTAAATCAACTGGAATTTTGTTTATGGCCAATCCTAACTTCTTTGCGTGTTGTGACAACATTACAGCATATAATAAAACAAATTTATGTTTCCTAAGAGATGTTGATGTTTTTTTACTGAGTAATTCACTCTGCCTCTCAGGCACAATTTCTTTTAGTCATTTTACACAAAACTGAGGTACATGTAATGGGTACACCAATGCTGTCATCAACATGATGGTGACATAAGTCAACATAAAGAAACTTCATCATGAGAATTTGATGCCCTTTATTGTGGTTAATTTCACTTATGGGAATGTGGTACTCTCTGTTATTGATGATTGCACTCATGGTAATGTGGTAATCTCTATTGTGGTAAATTTCACTTATGGGAATGTGGTGTTCTCTGTTATTGATGACTGCCCTTATGGTAATGTGATAATCTCTATTGTGTTTAATTTCACTCATGAGAATGTAGTGCTTTCTAATAGGATTGATTTCACTCATGAAGAATTGAAGAATGCAATAATGCACATATTCTTTACATTTTTATTTCCTCTTTTACCACTATATTTTGTTATAAACACACAGGCCACTGAGGCCAGTGTAAAATATAAAGGATTTGAAGGCTTTAAACATTTGCTTGAGCAGCAATTTATTTCAAAGAGAGTTAAACATAACAACACAATTAATTTATTCCGCTAATAAAATGCTAATCTTATCATTAAGATATTTACTCCAATATTCTGACCTAATAATAAACAATTAAATGTACATTAAAATCTACTTGAAAAGTGTGCATATTGGCAAAGATGGTGAAACATGTCAAAGAAAAACTTATAAAACCAAGTCAAATTTACTCATGAAATTTATCCAGGCAAAAAAAAACTTTAAAACATGTCCTCAGAACCCTCAAAGTTTGAACGATTGATTGATTGTTGTTTAATGCCGTTCTTGAAGGTATTTTACTTATATGACCAGTATATGTATTCTAACAATAATTAACACTGGAACAACTAACAACAATCTACAAAATTTTCTGAACAGGCATATGTTCTAACTAAGAAAGTGTTATCCCAAAATAACGAAAATACTGTTAATCTTCACTTTCTAAAAGACACTAAAATTATTCAACAACTAAGATGTAAAGGGTTTTCCTAATGTCTGAAAGTTAATATTCCTCCATTGCTATTAAAAACAACATTGCTAATCTTCAAACAAATTGATATTAGACAGAGGGCAGAACCCTCAAAGAACTTGTTTTGTTCAACTAAATGCTGTCTATATTTATTTATGTTCTCTATATACACAAGTAAGTGTTTTGTTCTAGTTGTTGTGTGGACTTCATTATGAACTGTTTTCTGTGTAACTATTTTATAGTCAGTGTTTATAGTATCAACTTTATGGGTAGCTAAATAATAAACCAGCAACAAAGTTGAAAGGTTCATGTGTTTGGGGTTAAATAACTTTTGTATAGCACAAAACCCTTCACTGGAACTACAGGCTTTTACAAATCTACACATGTTATAATTTGTGGAAGCAAAAAACCGGAAGAAAAAAAGAGAGAAAAAAAATGAACCAAGAGAGTATAACATTTGTAACATATTTACATTACTTGTGCTGTATATTACTGAAAGTACATAGAATTAGAATTTTCCCCTGTTTCTGTTGTTTTACCTAAATCACTTTTCTAAAGAAATTTATCGTTAACAATCACTTCAAAGACAGTATAAATCTTTGTCAATAACTGTAACTGACAACTAACCTGACCGTTAAATCTATAATGTTTAAGGAGCAAATCTTGAGTGACAGCTTTAAATGGTGCCTCTAAAAACACTCCTTTATTGTTCCCATTCAACTAAAAACTCTAAGTACCCAACATTTTTAAGACAATCAAATACACACAAAAGAAACATCAGTCCCAATTACTGCTTAATACATGAAATAGTTAAATATATGAACAGACAGGTACTACATCCACAACACAATCAAACAATGTCCAGAATGAACAATATACAAAGAGACATTTCTTGTAAGGCCTATCTCAACACTGCATCTTGTACAACCTGTTGAATTGTCACCAGTTTATATGCTAGTCACAATCTTCAAGAATTTTAAATATAACAATAGCTGTTTAAACACCATACTTGTAAACCATTTTACACAATGTGAGATTACTTAGTGGAAGAGAGACACACAGTCAAACCGATTAGAAAACCTGACAGAGTAATTGTTATTCTGAGATCAGGTCAGTTCAGACTCCTTCAGTTATTATTATTTTGTTTGTTTGTTTGTTTGATTGGTTTAACATTGTGTTCACTTCTGATTGTGCCTAACTACAGCGGAAAACCAAAAGATTTTTTGTTTGTTTGATTGGGGTATAAAGTCATACTCAAGGGTATTTCACTTGAAGACGGATTGTCCAGTTCACACTGATCCTTGCCTAATTGTATTGGGAAACCGAAAGAAAACCACCCCTATAACTGCTGGAGCCATATCATTTGACTCCCTCATATATCCAAGGTTAACTGAAGGCCTCTAAGTAGGATTGAGAACCATGTACACAGGCTCTCTACAGTTTGTTTGTTTGTTTGTTTGTTTGTTTGATTAGTTTGTTTGTTTGTTTGATTGATTGTAGTTTAGCATTGTACTCAAGAGTATTTCACTTATATGACAATGGATTGTCCAATTCACACTGTACATAGATTTATTACGGTGGAAAACCAGGTGGAAACCTTGTAAAAACCACCCTCGCCATTGCTGGAGCCACAACATGTGACTCGCTCATATAGCTGATGGTGAACAGGCGGATTCGATCGGGTGAACGGTAATTCGAAGCAGGTTCAGTTTAGGAAGCGCATTTGCTACCACCAAGCCATGGCCACGGGGCCCAGATATGAAGAAAAATGCAAATAACTTGATAATAGCAGCTTTAACTGGCATAGATTGTACAGGTGAAAAATGACAAATCTGTTTTAACATTCTATTTTAGACAACTACTTTGAGAACAATTAATCATTAAATTTCTTGCATAAGAACTGCATATTAGTTAAAAAGTAGAGCCTAAAGGCTTTGATATGGGGCTATTGCCTATGTGTCAAACCACGGACCTGATGTACGATTGGGAGTTAGTTTAGTTAGCTAATCATATAACATTGCTATTTGACAAGAATAAAGGGTTCTTAAAATCAACCGATTATAAAAGACCAGGTGCACAAATGACGTAATGCTGAGCGAGGCCCTTTTGTTAAATACACTGATTGTTTCGATTAACAGTTGAATTTTTTTGTTCTATAAAATTCTCTCTTCATGGGGATGCTACATTAATTACCCATAACTGCCGAGGCAAAGATGTATACTATTCACAGAACCGAATCCCTGTTTGTGTGTTAAATAGGATTTCAAATAGCAGCCATTTTCACCAGACATTTCCGGCGTTTTGGTAGCAGGCATAAGGCCTAGCAGTTTTAGACTAAGCCTACATACATAGTGCACGCACATTAACTTTAAAACTTTGATAATAAAAAATATGACCGAAAGACCTTGAAAATTAGAATTGGGCTGTCAGAATTTTATGTTGTCACATACACTGTAGTTGAAGGTAATGAGTGAGCTTTAAAAATCAATTTTTAGGCATGATCTTTAAAATAAAGGAGCAACTTCTAAAATTGAGTAATTTGTCTCAAATTTTGAAAACTACAGAATAGGGCTATTGTATAGCCCCATAAAAAGCTCACATAAAATAAACAAGGGGTCCTAACTGGGTAAATAAGATAATGTGACATTTTCCTTGTTGTGTATAAATCTTACTACAGGTGCTGAATTCAAAGTCTGTGGGAGATCAAAGTTAGACACTAAATTGGCAAATCTAACATTTCCCGTTATCTTGACTTTTAAATATTGAATAAGTTTAAGTAAAATTGTTTAAATGTGCCTAAATCCTTTCCTATATAAGTTCAAAGGTCATAAATCTCCCAGGTTGTACTGGCACAGCCTTGGGGCAGAGTATAATATCAACAGACGTAAGGCTGGTCCATAGGTAGTAACGTGATAAGTGACGAGGCCTAGTCTACATCAAAGCACAGACTTGGGGCAGTATAATATCAACAGACCTAAGGCTGGTACATGGGAAGTAACCTGATGAGTGACAAGGCATAGTGTACATCAAGGCACAGGCATGGGGCAGTATAATATCAACAGACCTAAGGCTGGTCCATGGGAAGTAACCAGATGAGTGACGAGGTCTAGTCTACATCAAGGCACAGCCATGGGGCAGAGTATAATATCAACAGACCTAAGGCCAGTCCATGGGAAGTAACCAGATGAGTAACGAGGCCTAGTCTACATCAAGGCACAGCGATGGGGCAGTATCATATCAACAGACCTAAGGCTGGTTCAACTCTTAAGATAGGCTGACAACTTGTTGTTTCTTTGATTAGGGTTTAGCATTGTACTCAAGGGTATTTCACTTATATGGCAACTTAATGTTCACTTCTGACTGTGCTTTACTTAAATACAGTGGAAAACCGAAAGAGTTTTTGTTTGGTTGAGTGGGGTTAGAACAACTGGTGTTTTGTTTGATTGAGGTATAACATTGTACTCAAGGGTATTTCACTTATATGGCAATGTAATGTTCACTTCTGAAGTAACCAGATGAGTGATGAGGCCTAGTCTACATCAAAGCACAGCCATGGGGCAGTATAATATCAACAGACCTAAGGCTGGTACATGGGAAGTAATCAGATGAGTGACGAGGCCTAGTCTACATCAAGACATAGACATGGAGATGTTTATTATTAATTTTAACTAACTGTTCTCTGTCGTTCTTCACACTCGAGTAGATTTTAAATTAGAGCCCCGGGCAAAACACAGATTCATAATCATCTGCTCATGATGGGTGGGAGGAAGAGAATTCATAAACTCTATAATAAGCAAAACCACATCAAGTGAAATAAATATTTTAATATTTACTTTTTTATACCAGTCCTTACCACAAAGTTGTTTTTTTATTAACTCTCAACAGTAAATGAATTATATTACAAGCAGACTAAACTAATAGAAAACTTGTTAAATCCCATGCCCATTGTCATGTCATTCATGTGGAGGTGTGCCAGTCCAAAGGTGGGAGGGAAACTATTTTTGATGTTAATAGCAACAATGAGAAAATTTCTTTGTTTGTATCTTTGGGGATTAGTACTGTAAATAAATCAGTTGAAGTAAACAGTTTCGAAAAGTGACTACATTCATGTACATGTAGCAGTGTGAATTTCTAAACCTCAAAAAGATTACTTTCAATTTTAATATTCATCCAGCTATTAACATGTACCTGTGTTGATATGATAGGACCTGGCAGATTTACCAACAGAATTTCTTGTTTGTTTATAATAATGATCTGACTTGTCTCTTGTTATTAAATCAACTTTTCATGTTCAGAGTTGAATTTAGTTCGTATGACCTGTTTGGTCTCCACTGACTGGGTCATCCATTGCTGTTTGAGGACAATAGTGAATACTGAACTGCGATCATTTACATATTGATGCCTGTACAACAAGTGTATAGCCTGTTAAGATGTTTTGACCTTGTGTATGCTGGGAAACATTCTTAGTCATTATACATACGGACAAGATCTATACATCTACCATGTTGTCTGATTAAAGTATAAAAAAATAAAATTTACATTACTTATTGCCCTGTTTGTATACACATGTAATTCTGATCAGATTATGATGGAAAAAATTGTTATATTACCACATGCATTATATTTTTATTGTAAAGAAAGAAAGCACATGCATTATAAATGGTTATAAAGAGCAGTATCGAGGATATAAATACGAATCAGGGCCACAGGTTAACTTAGAATCCTGTCCAACATACGATTCCCACAACAACAAAAATGACCTCAATTAGTCCTCATATGTCTTAAATCCAAATATTAGAATTTTTCTTCAATTTCACTTAAAATTTGAACTATTAATGTGGGGTTTTTTTTGTATCCATCATTTGCATTGAGTAAACCAGCTCCTTTTTTTTCCTTTCTTTTATTCTGGTGTATTTACAATGAATGCTAAATAAACGAAATAGTTAGTTGTTGATTTTACTATCTGGGAATAAAAGACTACTGATAATATTTTATTTGACATTTGATGTTTGGAATTATAAGGAACCACCCGAAAGTCATTGCTTACAATAATTTCTTACACTCCTGATTTAGAGATAACTTCATAATGTAACATGTCTGTAGTTTGTCACTTAAACCCCTCTCACACACCTGAGTAACACAAGATACAAACAACATAGACAAGATCCTTCTCAACTCCTGTAGAAAGGTACCACGGACCAGTTATGGTTAACAAGTAATAAACTAAGATTGAGTTGGGAAAGTGGCATAAACAAATTAGCATTGGCTATTATACTTTTTCTGGGTAAACATATTTAATATTCAATCTGAAAAATGAACATCCCTTCTATCACTCCTAGCACGACTAGTTTAACATAGTCTGGCAACTTTTGTAAAATAATTTTTTTTTTTTTATTTTTAAAAATTTTTTGAAAAATAAATAAAAAAAACCTTTTGTTTGTTTTATTGGGGTTTTAAACATTAGTAAATGTTATTTTCACTTTCATGTGACACACTGTCAATACAATGTAGAGAAAACCACCCTCTGGGTGTAATTTCCTGGCAAAATAAAGTTATGTCTATAATATGTATCTACACCTACCTAGGTTAATAACTCCTGGGTTAATAAACATTGAATGTGCATGTGGCCTGGAGGCAGGGCAGACAGAAAGGACCTTACAGAGATCAGATGATCAATGTTTTTAATGACACATTATATATCTGATAAAATCACATTGCTTATTAATTTCTAACAAACTAATGAGCCATCTGTTTAAACGATAGTCTTATAATGCTTGTTTGTCTGTCTGCAGTGTTAGGGTCAGTGAGTGGCTGATTGATGGGGTTTATAAGGTCTCTTTGGATATATGTAAACAAGTACAATTCATCTAATTATCTTATTATTTCATGAATTCAACAATAAATACCATAATGTGTGAGTGGTGATTTCTAGACCATGGATGTTATGTCTACCAAGTGATGAAGTTTATAAAAGTGATTTCAGTCTACTGTACAGCTTTGTTTATCTCATTTTTCCAAATATTAAGGAAAAAATAAGTTTTGTTCTTTTTGTATAGATTTTGTTTGTTGGTCAATTTATTATTTGTATTCTGATAATCATTTTGGAGACACAACAAAATACTTTCAAAGATAACTCTATAATTTATTAATCAGAAATTACTGAAATATTGGGACTATCACAGGACAGGTATACTGTTGGGTGTAATATTCAAACTGTTGATTAAAACTGATTAACTTCAGACAAAAACAGTACTAAACTGATTGTTTGTTTGTTTGATTGGAGTTTAACGTTGTACTCAAGGATATTTCACTTATATGACGACGGACAGAAATATAGAACATCACAAACAAATCTGCTTCCCGTTACCCTTTAGTTCTGCGAACACCAGGGCAACAGAAAGCAACCTTTTTTCATGCCTCTTACGATCGACCAAGGAAGCCGAGGGAGTATTCTGCAGGGCCTTGGCCCTCCCCCTCCCTCACGGGGCCAGTACTAAACTGAAGTAAATAGTTTCCTAACAATCAACAATAATGGTACTGGAATGCTGATTTATGAAAATGGATTATCTCAGGTTCTAGATAAACTCCCAAAGATAAGTTTCAAAATATATCTTAATCTCGAGTTGTTATGGTAATGACCATGTACATGGTTTGGAAAGTATGTATTAAAATGTGTAGGTAACAAGAGGTGGCTTTTTTGACTATTTAAACCTGTAAACAGGTTATTCAAAGAATGGAAATGACCAATGTCGTACTTGGCCTCTAAGAGTAATGAGAGTTACAAGTTGTCAAATTCAGAGAGAAATTTTGCCTTAACTAGTAGGTCCTTTAGATTTTTATTTTTCCTGTATATTATAATGGGTCTTTGTGAGCAAGATGACAGATATTGAGCTATCAAACTGCTAAAGTTTGTTTGTTTGATTGGGGTTTAATGAGGTATTAAAGGTTATTCCACTCATGTGGCGGTGTGCCAGCTCCAATGGACAAGGCAGGACACAAACAGGACAATCACTCGATGAAATACACACTTGACCAACAGATCAGCTTCATGTTACCCTTCCGCTCATTGAGCACCAGGACAACAGGAATGTTACCCTTTATAGCTCAGTGAGCACCAGAGCAACAGGAATGTTACCCTTTAGCTCAGTGAGCACCAGGGCAAGAGGAATGTTACCCTTTAGCTTAGTGAGCACCAGGGCAACAGGAATGTTACCCTTTAGCTTAGTGAGCACCAGGGCAACAGGAATGTTACCCTTTAGCTTAATGAGCACCAGGGCAACAGGAATGTTACCCTTTAGCTTAATGAGCACCAGGGCAACAGGACTGTTACCCTTTAACTTAGTGATCCACAGGGCAACAGGAATGTTACCCTTTATAGCTCAGTGAGCTAGATAACAACAGGAACATTTTGTTTCTTGCCATGCTAAAAGCTGAATGCAACAATTTTTGTGCACAATGATTGATTGACAGTTACTAGTTTCACTTTTATTATCTTTTCTTTTTTATTTATAATTAAAAGATGACTTTGGTTTGGGGTTTTTTGTGGGACATAGAATATAAATACATTTTCCTAAACTGTTTTGTTTCCACAATTAATTTAAAAAACAAAATATGATGGGGGAAGAGTTTATGACAGTAGTTAAAAGTATCAACTCTTCCCTCTCAAACTGTGGACAAATTGACAGTAGCCATTGTCACATATTCCCAAGACGCTACAAAATGTATGTACCAGAGGGTTAATATGGGCACATAACAACTTTTAAAGACTTTGTGGTGACTGGAATTATCTGGGAAGTGTAAGGTTTACATAAACATCACTTTTTTCATGACCAGAACAAGATTTCACATGCAAGTTCTTAAAATTTCCTTCCATTAAAAATTCCAGCCTACAACAGTATGGTTACGGTTTATCTCTGTGAAGATGACAACAAACACCATGAACACAGACAAGATAAAAGAGAAGCAATGGGCATAAAATATAATACAATACTAATGTGCAAACTGAAAGTGTGAATAAAACCCTGCTTCATGTTTCTACTGAGCTCTCAGAGCTGAGCACCAAGCCAAAGGAAGCCACTTTAGCCGAGTTATAATTAAAGTTGTCATGTCATAGGTATACAGGTGTATATGTTCTCACCTGAAAGTTTACACTTCGTTAAAGAGTTCATGTAAAGAAGAACATACCTTGGTAGGAATGGTAATAGGAAACCTGACAATCTCAGGTAGATTAGCAAATAACCACACAATGTCCTGGCTTAAATGTCAGCTGCCTTTATTTAGGCAGGTAAAACACAGCCTAACTAAGAGCTAACGAACAAGGGCAGAGGTAAAACCCCCTATACCTGATAATCTGTCCTATCAACCAGTCTAATTATCACAATACTCCACAACCAAGCGCACAACATCAGCCTTAGGCCAAAACCTGACTGGCTCACTTAACTCAAAAGTTTGGATTTTTTACCTACCCGTTGTCCTGACAACAGATTTATTTATAAACTCTTCTGATGTTTGCAACAGCAGCATTTTTCAACTCCCCATCACGACGACATGGAGAAAAGTGGCCTAAAATGACATTAACAGGCTTTGTAAACCAAGTCTTCTCTAAACAAATGAGACTTCTTTTTCCTTGATTCACTCACTGGTTCTACAACTACGAAAAACAATGGATCAAAACAGAATTATCCTTCATAGCAAACATTCTCTTCATTTCATACTAGACACACACGTGAGACATAATCCTTACTTCACCAGAGATTCAAATGAGCTAATAAACTTGACCTGTTTGGGGACAGAACAGTTACAAAGTTTTTATCACTGGAATATCTTTGAAAGAATCCTTTCCAAAAAAGGGATAAAAACTTCCATAATAATTATCAAGATTTATGGTAGTAAAAACATGTTAATTACTCACATTACAGCTGTTATGCAAGTACCTGGACAGGCAATGTTAGTCTTAACAGAGAAAGAGGATGGCAAAGCAAAAAGACCTTTATACAATAGGAAATGGAAAAAATACAACATATTAAAATTATATATTATAAGGATTTTCTCCACATTTGTTAGTTTGACGTTTACAACAAACTTGTCGTTAGTCACTCAAATGACCAGGTGTGAACCCTATGGGCAAAGGAAACCTTTAATTGTGTTGTCTACCTGTCACCACTCACCAGTAACATAGCATGTTTTCTTATATTTGAGTTTTATGCAGTATATGTACTTGAAATTATTCTACTCATTTGCAGCATGCTGGCACAGGAAACTGAGGGGAGTGGAGGGTTTGGGCTCCCAATCTGGGGGTGAACAATCCCCATTAAACAGGTTAAAAATGGGCCTGCATCCGGCTCCAAATAGCAAGTGGTATTTATATAGATACTTGTAGATGTATATGGTGAGTAATTCTAACATAATTCTGATCAAATCTACCTGAAAGGAAATAAAAACACTTTATTCTAAATTTAAAATCTGACAAAGAGCTATTAAAATCTTTTCAAAATAAATGTACACACCAAACTCAAAATTCCTAACACATTAGCAAACTAACCAGTAGCTTAAGGCAGGTAGGGTTTACAGTAATCACCCCAAATAAACGACATTTTATGTCTGAACACATCAAGTTAGTCATCACTAAATATAAACATTATGATTCACAGATTGATTTTTAAGCCTCTAAAACACTATTTAAACTTTATTTCACCTGAAACATTTAAACAGGTAGATTATTTGCCATTAATAATTCATGCAAACCGTAATGTGTCGTTTTTGTCCAAGCACATATTGAAAAGCAGGGTTAACTGCAGTCCTTTATCTTACTCACTACTTATATGAGCACAGACGGGAACAGCTAATTTGTGGTCAACTGTAATCCAATATAGCTTTAACAGCTCATGTACAGCAAACACTCTCACTACCACATACTCCAATCCAAATGAACATGTATCACCCTGAAACACACACTCGTCAATTATGTCTCAAATTGTCAAGAACAGTAAGGAAAGCCATGGCCTCAAGAGAACCACATCCCATTTGAGAAGTTTGTTTGTCTGAATGGGGTTCAATGTCGTACTCAAGGGTTTTTTACTAATATGACGGATTGTTCACTTCACATTGCACCTAGCCTTATTACGATGGAAAACAGGGAGGAAACCTCGTAAAAACCACCCCCGCGATTACTGGAGCCACAACATGTGGCTCGCTCATATAACTGATGGTCGACAGGCCAATATACAGTAACTTATATGAGTAATTCACTTATGATGAATAAACTGGCTTGTTTGTTTGTTTGGGGTTTAACACAGTACTTGAGGTAGTTTCACTCACATCAGTGTTATGAAGGTGTGCCAGCCCAATAGGTGAAAATCACCCCTGACACCACTGGAACCAAACAAAAACACCACAGGACACTAGACATATCACAAACATATCATATTCCTGTTCCTCTTTAGCTCACAAAGCACCAGGGCAACAGGAAACTCCTTCCAACCATCCGCCAATGAAACTGGCAACGAACAATGAAAAAGTAGGAGAATCAAAGACACCACAAATCATAACCAATCGGCTTTCCGTTGACCCATAGCTCTGAGAGGACCACGGAAACTGAGAGCTCCATCTCACCCCCAGGGTTACCAAATAAATAAGCATTGTGATGTTGTGGTGGGACTAACAGTCTGAGAACAGGATCAACCCTGCCGATTACTGATCATTACAGGGTGTCCAGGCAACATAATGATAGACAATAACTAATCATTTTTTTAAGCTGAGTAATTCATTGGTGTTTAATGCGTTCTCAATATCTCACATATATATGTTATACGGTGACCGTCACCATTGTAGGCAAATCATAAAAAGCTGATTAAACATAACCATAAAATATATATTAAAAAAGTTCTTGTTGAAAAATAATTCTAAACCAGTGTAAACATGTGAAATGAAAGTCTAAAAACCTAATATGTTATGTCCCTGTAGTAGTATGTAGTTTTTGCTGAGTTGACTTTGTTGCATGATTTTTTTTACAAAGTTCTTTGTTAAAACTCCATGACACACTGTCACAACAACATCTATAAAATATTGCAAAAATAATTTTTTTTAATTTAAAAAAAAACAACACTGTCAATAAGAAGTGCATTGTGCACATGCCTTTCATGGTTATGTATAATATAATAATAACATAGCAGACTATAAGATGTGTTCTATCAGTGTCATGGGGAAAAGTTGTAAGGCAGGTTAGACTCATTTAATAGGCTAGAAGAAATAATAATGGGAATAGTTGTTGACATACATTTCCTCCCTAACACATAAACAAGACAAGAACTGATTTCCATGCATTAAACCTCCCTAACACATAAACAAGACAAGAACTGATTTCCATGTATTAAACATCCCTAACACATAAACAAGACAAGAAC
>JARFOD010090408.1:0-17914 GCA_031763545.1 Mopalia muscosa | reverse complement strand
AAATGCAATACCATCCGTCGTCTTTACAGGAGGAAATTACATACCAAGTTTGTTTTCAATCTACCGTGTTAACAAACATTTTTGACCAACCGACTTACGGACGGACGGCAAGCGGACGGACGGAGGGACGGACGCATTTGTAAGTCCCCTGTACTGTTGTAGAGGTGGACAAAAATGTGTTCCAGGTGCATAGCCCGCGCAAAAAAAGTTCACATTGTTATGTGATTTATTTGCATACCTGCTAAGAGTATCGATATACTATAATACATACACATTAGTTCCGGTTGAATTTTGTATATTTGGTTACAAACAATCGTTTAAATATATGTGTTTCAGTTGGGGGTTTTATGTCCATTGGCATCGGCAAGTAACTAACAGTAGTCAGTATATCCAGATAAGTTTCAAGCTATGTAGTATTGCCTTAAAATAAAAACAGCTGCAGTCCTAAAACAGTGTCTTTTACGTTCTAGATTAACATAAAAAGGATTGATAATGCACAGTCATAGCATAAAGTACCAGCTGACTTTTCAACGCAGAGTGATATTAATTGATAAACCAGAGACGTAAAACATTGTTCTCAGGAAGTCACGCGGCGGAGCTCTTAGTTGCGAAATAATCCAGCTATTTATAAATGTGTAATTGTGTTATTTGGATCCAAAGTAAATGAAACAATTTTTTAGTAGAATAATTAAATTTGGCATTCATTTTTTTAATCTGCACCTGTACATAATCAATTCATATAGTCATGGTGTATCTATAAACTTGTAATACGACGACCGAATTATTCTCGGCAAGACGGTGACGATTTTAATCAAATGATGGACAGTCGTTTGGTTTCAAATGAATTACGTTGCGGATTTTTTGTAGCGTCAGAGTTTATACCGGAAACACCAGTCCAGCAATCTATTTGTATCGCAAAAGAAAAAAATTCGCGGCAGGCACAATCATGACAGGCTTGATTCCTTCGTTGATAATTGTCAATGGACGCTGATATCAAATATGGAGGCAAACCAAATCCTCTTCTTCTAAACCAAAACTTGTTATATTCTGATTGTAGACGCTTGTTACACCGAGTAAACAAGCTCTGCAAAATCTGCTCACATTCAGTCCACTGAAAAGAATATGCTTTTTCTGCATAACCGACCTAGATGTCCCGAAAGTAAACATGGCTTTTAACGAAAATTTAGTTTGAATATACTTGGCTGATTTTGCTTTCCAGTCTCCACTTTGTCACGTCGTTCTTCACAGGAACTTTCAAGTTGTGTTTCTTGTGCGACAGTCTAAAGCCACACATACCTGTATCTAAACCAAGACTATGCGTCAGGAGAAAAAGACGAATATCAAGAAATTTACAGGTTACATTTTGAGAGATGGCTCCGTGACCTCTATTTACCTCAGTCAGATATTCCACCGAGATACATGGCATAGATCTAAGCATATTTACTCGTACGTTCAGTTTCTGGCGAAAACGCCTCCATTCAAATATTGTGAAATCGACTACATTATTGTATATTCACTTCATAATTGAACACACGTCATTTCATATGTAAGCCTACCATACAGTCTGAATGTAGTTCAAATTTAATTCATATGCTATAACTAATTTAGTATTTGTTCACAATCCTGAGAATGCTGTATAAAGCTGTACTAACTCCGACAAACCGGTTCTTGACGTACTGACATTACAATAGAATGGGTTTAATAAAATCTTGTGGCTATATTTGAACTAAGATAGAAACTCTTGCTTAGTCTGAAAATTAGCGCATGTTATTCTGAGGGATTAAAGGACAGCTGGGTCACAATGACCTCATTCTGAATTTGTACCTTCACAGCAACCTTTTGAGTATAGGCCTAAATGATGCATAATTTAAAGCCCTTCTGTAGGAGTTAGGTGCGCGATTGGCTTTTCTCCCACCTTCTCGCGTTATTTGTCATGTACAGGCAGTCAGTCAACGTGTTATCTCTAAAATCACGTGATGTTTTGCCTAGAATAAATGATAATAAAGCCAGTAGTGCACCTTAAATGTTCTGTAGTTAGTTGAGCATGCATCAACACTTAGGCTAAGATTCTGTTTCATGTAAGTTTTACTATCAGGGAACCATACAATAAAAACGGAGTATTCTCTACAACCAAAATAGAATAAACAATTCTACTAATACCTTTTTTAAAACCGTTATTTCATCACTGAGAGCATTAAGTGGAAGGCTGATCAATTAATATTCAGAGGACAATTTACAGTAAATATATTAATGGAGAAATATGTTTTGTTTATGTATAATTTATAGAAGAACATATCTGACTTAATATCTGAGGGTTTTTTTCCGCAAACATTTGTATTGGAATATGTGTATTGTTTTGCTTTCAACTATTTGGGATTCTTTGTCACATATGTAAAATAAATGACTTGATTTTTGACATGTGAAATATATTTCCACATATATATAAAAGTTTTCCGCAGCCTGTATTTTGCAGCAATAAATTTTGGTTAGAACTACAATCTGATCTTAGTTCATCCTCCTTCTACGTTTCGAAAAGCTTTTGTAATTTTCGGGCGAACAGTAAATGGGGGAAACTACACTTCTTTTACAGGCCTACAATTGCGACCGATTCCTTAGTGAGTATATCTGTCTCAGATGTAGACTACAATAAAACTACTCCATAATAAAAAAAAAAACGTCATCTGATATAATATATGCCGCTTTTGTAGGCATTTTTCAGAATATAAAGTATGGTTTTGTGTGTGGAGACCATTTCCTGATCAGCTGTCTTGACTTTGGAGTGTGCCCTGCTGAGGCTAAACTTGCATGGCTTGTGGTTTCTCGCTTGTTTGTTACTGGGATATACTCATATTGCCTTTGTATTCGTCTTGAAATTAATTTTCCAGCCAGTTAATTGGAAAGGTTTACGCTCAGTAAAAACGAAGGTTGGATACAGTCCCTTGCTCTAGAGGAGAAATCGTTTCTCAGTGTTTTGATAAGTGGAATTCTTTTTAACATATGTAAATAAGTTTATTTTACATCAGTAAAATTCTTTTTCCCATCTGTGAAATAGTTAGATTTTTGGTTTTTATTTAACATATGTAAAAAAGAATTTTACATATGTGGAAAGGAATTCTACATATGAAGAATAAACTTTTATTTTACATACGCGAAATGGTTTTCGACATAAATGAAAATCTTTTTAACATAAGTAATAAAGAATATCACATCTGCGAAAAAGAATTGTACAGAGGTAAAACAAACGCAAAACTAATTCGACATATATAGACTAAAAGTAGAAGTGATTAAACGGCTTGCCATTTGTCGTCGGGTGGTCATTTAAAACAAACAAAACTTTTTCCGGGAGCATCCACACGGCATACATGTACGTTGCTCGAGATGTAGGGAGTTGTTTATTAACAGGTAACCAATTGAAGTATCTGACGTAATGAAACTGAAGTGATGTCGCAGTTTTAAGAGGGGGATAAATTGGGTGAAGCATATAATGGTAATGAAGTACGGACGTCCCAATTAAACAAAAAAAATCTGTTCTCGTGAAGATGAGGTTATTTTTTTTACACTCGAGCTTTTTAAAAAATATATATATTGGTTTCACGTGTAGAAAAGGTGAAATTTAGTAATAGACTCATAGCGGTGTAGCGGGTGGTTGGAGGGAGCTTCATGTAGCACTAGTGCTCTTAGAGCTAAAGGGGAACAGGAAGCTGATCTGTTTTAGGTGTCTGTATTGCGTCCTGTTGTTGTTGTCCTGCATTTGTCCCGTTTTGTCTTTGTTGCCAGTGGTGTTGAGTGTGTTTTCCTTCGCCCATTGGGCTGGCTTGTCGTAATATAAGGGAAATACCCTTGAGTACGACGTTGAACCCCAATCAAACAAACAAACAAACATAGCGGTATAATCACCAATTCACAGCAGACAGAACATGGCTACAAATACGCTGAGTCGCTCATCATACTGAGTTTGACCAGCGCCTTTGGTAACGAAAAAAGTTCGGATTGGACTTTGGTCTTGTCGCGTTTTCGCCATGATATGTTAGCGATTTTGTCCACAATTGAAGGAAATGTGCTTCGGTTTTCTTTTCATACATTAGTTTGTACCATGTGAAGAATTGCGTACTTATAATTCGTCTACAAAGTACCAAACCCAACACAGCGAACTTATTATCATAGCGTATTATATATAGGCCTATCTTGGTTAAGACACGATATTGAGGTAATATTACACTATGTACGAGCTCCGTAGATCCGTATACTGGACTTCAAAGACAGGTGAAATAAATAACTCTCTGATAAAGTATTTTGGGGATTCGTCCATTTGCTTTCACCAAATCAACACACAGCAAAATGATGGATGGTCTCCAGTGATTTTTGTTAAATGTTAGATTTGTGTATCGTTTGAATTACAATAGTTTGACAGTTCATCTCTAAGGTTATCGGCAATGGAGAATAGAGAATCAGATAACACACGGGTGGATGGATTTTGCAAGGCTTTTAGATTTATAGACTACTATGTGAAAATAAAAGTGAGTTAGAAACATGCTCATATTTTAATGTTGAAATTAGAATATTACCGATTTGTAATTAAGATAACATTATCACGTATGGGATAACAACTATCCATGGATAGTACGGGGCAAGATACACAACACAATTCAATTATTTTCACAATTTCCACTTGGGCATATGTAAGAATAGGCGTTAGGCAGAAACTAATGATTTCGATATCCTACAACCGTCTCTCAAACTACACAAAGGAATGCTTTCAACTGCCTGTATATTTCAATAAGATATATTTTATTTAATTCCTGAGTTCTATTTCAGATGAATAACATCGGTGTAAAATAATGGCTAGCTGAATGAATACCCTTTATATTCCACCAGTTTGCATAGACGTCGCGATTCGGGGATAATCCCTTGCACCAACCAATGTACAAACATCTTTGTATTATTCATATTATAGTTCAATGCGTAAATCACAACTTTTCACCGAATTGTCTTGGCCAATATCGTACCGGACGATTGTAGAACAGCGTGACACAATTCGGGGTGACGATCAATTTCGTAATACCTATGATGAGTGGTGTAATCAAACGTGTGCGTGCACAGCTTCATAATAGACAAGATAGCCTGTGGCTCAAAACAAATGGAAATGAAGCCCAACGGGTAAAAACAGAATGTATTGTTGAATGGGCGTTACTTAACACTTTAACGAATGGCGGAAATCCTGGTATTTTATCTAAATACACATAGTACAATAATTTACAGTATAATCGCAATATTTAATATAGTTTGAAATGTGTTAAAGGAATGGTCAATTACTATACAAAATATAAAAAAGCTGGCCTGATTAAAATCTCTTATTTCGTGTGAGACAATAGTTCTATTTACGTTTATATTCAAAATCGGTCATATTGGTTTTATGACCTGATATTGAGCACAATTGCAGTGAAACAGTTTTTTGTATTATTGTTCCATGTCTTTTATGAATATGTTTATAGAAATTGTTCATTACAAGAGAGACCGCTGTATATACTCAAACAGGGACAAATTTGCACAAACAAACTGGCATAAGTGCTGTTTTTTTACATATATATATATTGGTGCATGTGCACGAAAAAGGCACGCCTTAGCATTTGAACTCATACGTATGTTCTGTCGGTGTCCTGTCGACCGTAACAATGCTCCAGGGAGACTATAGGGCCGACTACAATTAACATCTGACTGAAATCACTGTGCTTGTTGTTTTGAAGCTTTCGTGCACCCCGTTTGTAACTAATTTAGAATAAACTTAAGGCAGTAGTTTTGCTTTTTCAAAAATATTTTTTTTGTTTTCGACCTGTTTTAGAAGGGCTTTTTAAATAATTTATGTTAATTTAGTTTGAAAGATTTCTCTCAGAAATCGGGCATGTGATTATGGTCACCCTGAAGTGTTCATTCTTTTACTTGTGGAGAGTCCCGAGCTGTTGCTTAGGTGCTCTTCAACTAGCTAACTGGACGACGATCCTATTCCAACTGGTGTTCTACCCTCTGCAATTTACATGTCTAAATTACAAAATTATAGAGCAAGCTCCACGTTAATATATACAAAATTTTGGTTAGGTTTGTTAATATAAATTGTAAATCAAAATTGGGGTGAAAAAAGGAAGACAGCAGCTGGTTGCTCAAACTGTTATTACATTTTATTCTGGATTAGGTAATGGACGTCACTCCGTTGAAGGCCTAGCTCTAATATAGGATTAGTGATTTAATCTGCTATTATTATTGCAAAGTTGGCATGGTTGTGAGCAGCAGGGCACAGATGGCTATAGATTAAGGGATTCCATGTTAAAGATTAATACTTGAAATCGATGTTGTGTTGAAGTAAATCAAGAAGTTGGTATCCATACTAGTAAGTTAATTGATTTCTGGCGGCTCCATTCGATTGAATGATGTGCGCCATTGCTAGGTATGTTGCAATTACTATGCCCAGTAGGGCCTACTCAAACAATACTCAAAACTCATGCAATACTGGAATACTTTGTCTGAAACAACATTGACAGTACTCGTTAATAAAAATGGTTTAACCGAAACAAAATTAACCCCATTACACAAACAAAAAAATACATATAAAAAACATACGAAACATAATAGAAAAAAAATTAAATATAATAACGGACAGTCTAGTTGACGCAACATTAAGTTAAGTATATTTTTACAGCAACATCAGTTGAATCGGTGGCATCTTAATAAAAAAATTGCCATAGTCTGAAACACCTTGTTTCTGGATTAAGAATAGTCTCCAATGACACATTGAATTTTAAAGGACTAAATTTCACACAAAAATATGGCCGATAATCCCCATATTGGTGAAAAATGCATTAACACCATAACTTCTACTATTTGAATGAAAAAGCGATTACACTTATCAGGAGCGCACTTTTTCATAAAAAGGCCTTTATTGGTGGACCAGCTAACTACTCCGGTAGTAGGGGTCTCAATTTAGATCCGTCAGATTTATGGTAAGCATACGTGTGCCCCGCTAACTAGCCTACTCCATGATAAATCCTTCCCTAAGGTTTATTGCGTCGTCTTTAATTCCTTGATCCCAAGATATCCTAGGAGACTTCTTAGCTGAATTAAATCTCAAACACTCATACAACTGAACAGTTACAATAAAGGCCAAGGGCTGGAGTCCGCGTGTAAATTAAAATTCCACTGTACGGTGTTACAGGTCACCAAATTGTAGGAATGCGAGTCTGGCGAGATGCAAACTAGATACATTTCTAGTTCGGTTTCAGAAAATGTGGTATAACGTAAAACTCCTGAAAGATTGAGGTTTTACACCGTGCTCAAGGCTACTTCGCTTCTATTATGGCAGTGTGTTCAAACTAAAAGTCACATAACCAAGATGTAAATCATTTCCATAATATAGAAAATTTACTTTCCCCGTTTGGCTGCCCTTTATACAAACTGATCTTAGCCAGAGAGCTAGAGCTTCCCGAGCCTGTTTAACTCTATAAAGCTTTATTTGGAAGCTGGTGTCTGGAACTTTAGATCAGGATTCCTGGATTCAATCAATGCCAGTGGGTATACTTTTAGACAAGACCCTAGAATGCCTAGGATGGCTCGAATTAAAGCTAGCCTTATAGGACGGCTTACCAGTTCCATTTTCTTGTAACCATGTTATCGGCCATGTTATCGGTCAAGTATCAACACCATTAGAATGACAAGCCCAGTGTTTGGGAAGGAATAAGGAACCTAGTCGAGCTGACCCTGCACAGAGCACCAAGCTTTCACAATTCTGCGCCTTCAATTTACAGGTAGGTTTGTACCATTTTTTTTTACATTTGTAGCGGTGCATTCCCCCCTCCGACACACAGTACAATTTGTAGTACATGCTCAGGAGATTCATCATGTTTGGAAGAGTTTTGATCAGTATATTGTCACTTCTTGGCAAATCAAAATTCCACAAATAAGGGGAATTCCTCAAGTCGTAACTACTAATCATACTGAGAGAATAGGCCTTTGGAAATTTCAACCATTTTCTCAGTACATGTATACAACTTTCTTAATCATACTGAGAGAATAGGCCTTTGGAAATTTCAAGCATTTTCTCAGTACATGTATAAAACTTTCTTAATCATACTGAGAGAATAGGTCTTTGGAAATTTCAACCATTTTTTTCAGTACATGTATAAAATTTTCTTAATCATACTGAGAACTGAGAGAATGGAATCTCAGCTGAGACAACCACTGTTATTAAAATCCAATGAAAAAAGCTTGGTGTTTTGTACATCGCAATTTTGGCTTTTTGATTGGATTTTAATCAGACCAGGACAAAACCTTAGTCTAAGTGATGAAGTTACGCCAATAAAAAACAAGTTAGAGTGGTTTTTTTGTATTCTTTTTTTATACTTTGCTCTTGAAAATAATGTAACTGTTGGTTAAGAGGTCTTAGAACTTAAATAGTGCAAAATATTAGCATAAAGGAAACAAAACATCCGCTTCTATAAGAGCGAAAAGTTATATAACAATCATCCGATTGGCAGTCTACAGCAAAATCAGAAAGCTCTGAAAAGTTACAGATAACTTGAGAATGGTAATCCTTAACAAAATCAGTGGGATTACTAATCAGCTTATTAAAAAGGTCACACCTGAACACAGTTAATTGCTCAGAAACCCCAAATTTCTTAAATTCTTAATGTAATTAGTTTTCTATTTGAAAAATACTGAATGATTTCAATTACCTGTATGCCATTAATATTTATAATGTAATGTAGGCCTAATATGTTTGCTCTTCACAAACTTCTCCATTTGTCAAGCTCTGCTTAAAACCTACCGATCTATACAGCTGGACAAAACTTCACAGCATTTCCTATGCTCATTTCTATTTACATTGTACAAACATACACTACAGCAAAGCAAATTCAAATTTTACACATAACAATACACGACAAGTTTTGATATCAAAAGTTTAAGACAAGGTTAAATAACAAAGTCAACTATTTAAATAATGAAGCCACTTGGGGACAAAACAGCATCACATTTCGTTCTCTGACAAGCACTATGTTAAAAAATCAGTAATTAACAAATCTGAGTAGGGAAAACAAATCAAAATTTTCCCGACTTCGGTAAAAAGGAGTGAGCGACAACACCGCCAGATAAATCTAGTGTGCGCCAAAGTAAAAATTTAGGTAACGTTTATTTTTTTTGTCCGATGGAATTTGATTTTTTTCTCAACGGAGCACAGATAAAAAAGGACCCAGAGGGACCAACAGTTCAAATCTGGTAATTATTAAATATTATAAAGCACTTAACACGCAAATTTATAGCCATAACAATTTTTTGGGATACCACATGAAATTAAAATAAATAGTCAGCTGTACGATTAGAAAGATAAAACACTATAGAAAAAAAAAAACAGTTTAAGATTCTGAAAGTACACAGAATATTTCAGGGTTATGCCCCTTTGATTTAACAATTTGCATTAATTCAGTCGTGGAAATGTAATTTGCATTGTTGACATAAGCAATTTGGAATTTTTTTGTATACACATAAGTGACATTTTCAATATATTACACAGGATGACTGAATACCACAAAGTCAAAAGATAAATTACAATAAATTAGACAAAAAGGTTTATAATTTAAAAAGCACTATTCTATATCAGCAAGAATTTCACTGAACGTCTAGTTTAAATGCATTATTGGTCAGTGGCATTTAAACGTGATAAGAAAAGGTTACTTATTAAAGATCTACACAGTTTTCACAGCAAAATCTTCACCAACAATTACCTAATGGTGCAAGAAAACATCTTTGTTCTATACAGTGCAAAAGACCCCTTGGAGAAATAAAAATAAAAAATAAAGTTTTTTCGGTATTGCAATTTTTTTTGGTTAAGATACAAGACTTTCTCCAAAAAGGCTATTCCTTCACTTGCTTATCCAGTCTATCAATAATGACTTCAACTCACTCGCAAGGTAATAAAATACAAAGTTAGAGACATTTACAGGTTATCAAAAAAGCACTTTCCAAAAACATTAAATTCCAACAAAAGAAATTCAGTTCCATTTCTTAGTCCGTTAAGCTTTCATCATCAAAAATTTCAAATGGGATTCTCCATCACAGAACAGTAGTTCTTGAGCACATTGTGTTGCAGTAAACCATCTGAAAAGATCAGGTATTTGGTTGAATTAACTGTAAGCAGGAAACTTAAAACAGACTGTTTGACTGGGTTTTAAGGTCATGTGCAAAGAGTTATTTCACGTCAGACCACAGATTACAATATCTTTGTTGGTCATATTTAAACAAGGTGAATGACTCACTTAATCCAATCAGAAGTATCAAATGGTGTTTAACACCATGCATAAGGGCTTTTTAAAACTTATATGACAGCAGTGTATTCCAACAATAATTGACAATAGTACAACTAAGATGTGAAGAGAATCCATAATGTTGGAAAGTTAATTATCTTCTAGTGCTTATGAAAGACAGTAGGTCTATTGCTACTCTTCACACTGCCATTAGCCAGAGGGCAAATGCTTGATTGGAATTTCATAGCCATACTCAAGGGTATTTTGATCGCATATTAATCTCATTGGGTGAAAGAAACCCCCCTTAAAATCACTGCCATGAGGGGTGTCGATGAGTGGACATTACATTCAAGAGAAGTGAAACAAAAACACAGCCTAAAGTGCGCCCTATGCCTCTACTGTAATAGGACGTTTCATGTCAAAATCACTAAATCAGAAATTTGATTGCCTGCTTACCTGTTGCATAGGGTCGTTGACAATCAAAGAATTCCTAAACTTGCACCTGCAGGATTGGCACATTTCTTCGTGTTTCTCATAAGTGGGCTGTGTTGCCTAGAAACCCCTACAGCGTGTTGACAATGCCAGCAGGAACGACAGAAATACTTAAAGCAGGCCAGATCTCGACAGAAGAACGGAGCTTGTTGGAGCTTACACATGCTGCAGAGAGAATCTTCCAAGTAAGGGTCAATCTGAATCTAAAGTGAGAATTTGAAATCAAAACCTGGGTGTTTAATGGCTTATTATGTACTCAAAAAAGGAGTATCTCACTTTTGTCCATGTTTTATTCTTCTAAAATACTTAAATATCATGAAAACCTCATAAGCCATAACAAGGTTTCCTGTCTGTTTCGCACCACATTTAGGCATGGAATGAAAACTTGGAAGGCCAATCAGTCCTAAAGTAACCTTCAGTACAATGTTAAACCCTTAACAAAAAGCACCATTAAATTTAAGGGCAAAAATAGCAGTGTACAATAAATAAATGACAAAACAATTAAGGCCTTTGCCAATAATTTCAGTTGGATTGGTGTTTTACACTGCGCTTAGGGTGTATTAAAAAATATTTTTTTGAATCCAACAAAACTGCATGATAATTATTATTCAGGATAGGTTGAAGTAATGTAAATATGTAATAGAAATAATAAATTAAGATCGAAAAAACATCATCTTTCCCTTTAACCAGGTGTTGCTGGAAAGTAGATTAAACTCACAAGTTCAGTAACAGACTTGCCTTTTTCGTAAACTTGGCTGTCTTGACCTCCACAAAGGCTGCTTCTACAGCTCTCATGTAGCTCTTCTGAGAACTGAATGTCACGCGACCAGAACCTAAAACAAAAAACAATCCAATGAAATTTAGTGCTCAAACTAGTTTGACAAGCGCATTACAGACATGAATGGATTTGATTGTTTTGTTTGGACTTCAGGGTTTGTCATACTCAAGGGTATTTCACTTATGATGAATTGTCCAGTTCACACCTGTATGATGTATGATGTGGTATGATGTGTAATAATTGAACAAGTTTGACTTACTGGATTTGTTTAATTGGAGTTAACAGCAGTTCTTAAGTTATTTTACTTGCATGATGGCTAGCCGGCCCCATGGGTTAAGGCAACCACACGCTGTGCCCCTTGTTACAAATTGACAAAACTGGTCAAATGCAGGAGAATTACAGAATGTAATACAAAGACAAGACAAACAGATCATGTGGCCAGTTAGCAGAGATCCCCGGCAAGCCCCTACACAGCCCTCCCATGATTTACTTGAATGTTTACAGAAATGAACAATATGGTCGGGATTTCGAAACAAGCTTGCTTTGTGTTTTATTTGTAGGCTAGACAAAAAAGTTTGATGTGAAAAAATTGGATTGAGACAACACCAATACTAGTTTCAGTTCATCATGGACATTTTTAATTAAAATGGTTATAAAACCTATGCATCAACTATATTTACATAAACTCAAGTTTCAACAAGTTTTTCATAGTGTTACTTTAGAGTCGAGCATGCAACTGTACATCACAATAAAGTTTGTCTAGGGTTTAATGTCATATGTACAAGGATATTTTACTCCCCTGACGGCATAAAGGGGGAAGGACAGCCCACAGCCCAACAAACAAAAGACTGGATAATCACAGCAATAGAAAAACATAGATGTAGCTATATAATTTCTGGATAACATAGATGTAGGCCTATAACATTAATCCTTTGGTCTCCAGATAATTGATTTTGTGCACATTCCTTTAATGAAAGCCATAATTCTTATAAGAAACCTTATGGATATTTCACTTATATAATGGCAGTGTATTCCAACAATAATCGCCACCATCAGGCTGCATTACTAGGTCTTCAAACAAACTGCCCTTAGCCAGAGGGCGAAAGACAACATAGATGACTTCAAATTCAATTCTATGGAATCCATAAGTCTTGAAATACAAATGAACAAACGGAAGTGGCTCATATGCGGTGCTTATAAACATCCATCCCAATCTACTAATATATGGATTACAGACTTCTCAGCTACATTGGATCACATTTATTCAGTATATGACAATGTTCTTCTCCTTGGTGATCTAAATTTTAATTTGTTGGATCCTAACATTGGTAAACCGCTGGAAGATGTTTGTGAAATTTATGATTTGTCAAATATGACAAAAGGACCCACTTGCTTTAAAAATATACAAAATCCTAGTTTAATGGATGTGGTTCTCTCAAATGTTAAATCCTTATGTATTAACCCAATTAATTTTAATACTGGTTGCAATGACTTCCATATTATGATAGGTGTCATGTTGAGAGAAAATGTCCCAGAATTGAAAAAGAAGAAAATATCATACAGATCTTAAAAACATTTTGATGAACAGTGTTTCAATATTAATCTGAGTTACCTCCCTTTACATGTCGGTGAAATTTTTGAGGACATTTCTAATAGATATTGGTTCAATGAACATTTAATTATGAAAACAGTAAATCAACATGCACCTTTAAAAACTCGGTTTGTTAAACCAAATCAAAACCCTTGTATGAATTCGGCCCTTAGAAAGGCAATATATAAGAAGAACAATTGTACAATAAGTATAAAAACTTATATCAAACAAATGTCGGAATGATTAAAGAAAACAGAGGAATCTGGTCACCAAACTTCGTCGTGAATCTATTAGTAACTATTTCGCAGAGCGGTGCACAGACGATGCGAAATCTAACAACTTTTGACCCACTATCAAACCTTTTCTGTCTTCTAAAAACAGCTCGACTCATGACACAGTAATATTAAAGGAAGGAGACAAGGTTATCTCTGATCAAACGGATGTATGTCAAACCATGAATGATTACTTTTTAAATATTGTTACCTGGAAACTGGTGTAAATACGAGTAATGTGACTAAACTTATATCCACTAGTATTGACACACCGTGTGATTTTAAATTTAATACTGTTACTCCTAAAGATATATGTATCGTAATTGATAGTTTGTCTTGTAAGAAATCTACTGGCGTAGATAACTTTCCAGCCAAATTAATAAAAGCAGGCAGAGATGTGTTAGCCAGACCTATAACAAATTTAATTAATTACTCTTTCTCGACTTCCACTTTTCCATCACGTCTAAAGTTAGCTCAAATTACACCATTGTATAAAAAGAATGATTCATTAGATAAATCTAACTACAGACCCGTTAGCATATTACCTTGCATGTCCAAAATTTTCGAGAGAATTTATCACGACCAACTCTCTGTCTGTTTTGAAAATATATTTAGTCCCATGTTGTGTGCATTTCGCAAAGGATATAGCTGTCAAACAACACTGCTCGAAATAACAGAAGACTGGCGTAAAGCATTAGATAACAACAAATATGTTGCTGCAATCATGATGGACTTATCAAAAGCTTTTGACTCATTATCCCATGATCTACTTTTTGCAAAGTTGTCGGCATATATGTCGGCAAATAGTAGCAACAGTGTCAGGCTTAATGTAAGTGACAGAACAGAGTCTGACTTAATGTAAGTGACAGAACCGTGTCTGGCTTAATGGAAGTGACAGAACAGAGTCTAACTTAATGTAAGTGACAGAACAGTGTCTGACTTAATGTAAGTCACAGAACAGTGTCTGACTTAATGTAAGCAACAGAACAGTGTCTGACTTAATGTAAGTGTTAGAACTGTCTGACTTAATGTAAGTGGTAGAACAGTGTCTGACTTAATGTAAGCAACAGAACAGTGCCTGACTTAATGTAAGTGACAGAACAGTGTATGACTTAATGTAAGTGATAGAACAGTGCCTGACTTAATGTAAGTGACAGAACAGTGTCTGACTTAATGTAAGTTGTAGAACAGGGCCTGACTTAATGTAAGTGACAGAACAGTGTCTGACTTAATGTAAGTACAGAACCGTGTCTGACTTAATGGAAGTGATGGTACAGTGTCTGACCTAATGTAAGTGACTGAACAGTTTCTGGCGTAATGTTAGTGGTAGAACAGAGTCTTACTTAATGTGAGTACAGAAAATTTTTGACTTAATGTAAGTGACAGAACAGTGTCTGACTTAATGTAAGCAACAGAACAGTGTCTGACTCAATGTAAATGGTAGAACAGAGTCTGACTTAATGTAAGTACAGAACAGTGTTTGACTTAATGTAAGTGACAGAACAGTGCCTGACTTAATGTAAGTGACAGAACAGTGTCTGGCTTAATGTAAGTGACAGAACAGTGTCTGACTTAATGTAAGTGATAGAACAGTGTCTGACTTAATGTAAGCGATAGTGTCTGACTTAATGTAAGTGACAGAACAGTGTCTGACTTAATGTAAGTGAAAGGACAGTGTCTGACTTAATGTAAGTGAAAGGACAGTGTCTGACTTAATGTAAGTGAAAGAACAGTGTCTGACTTAATATAAGTGGTAGAACATTGTCTGACTTAATATAAGTGACAGAACAGTGTCTGACTTAATGTAAGTGACAGAACAGTGTCAGGCTTAATGTAAGCAACAGAACAGTGTCTGACTTAATGTAAGCAACAGAACAGTGTCTGAGTTAATGTAAGTGACAGAACAGTGTCTGACTTAATATAAGTGACATAACAGTGTCTTACTCAATGTAAGTGGTAGAACAGTGTCTGACTTAATGTAAGCAACAGAACAGTGTTTGACTTAATGTAAGTGACAGAACAGTGTCTGACTTAATGTAAGCAACAGAACAGTGTCTGACTTAATGTAAGTGACAGAACTGTGTCTGACTTGATGTAAGTGGTAGAACAGTGTCTGACTTAATATAAGTGACAGAACAGTGTCTGACTTAATGTAAGTGACAGAACAGTGTCTGACTTAATGTAAGCAACAGAACAGTGTTTAACTTAATGTAAGTGACAGAACAGGGCCTGACTTAATGAAAGTGACAGAACAGTGTCTGACTTAATGTAAGCAACAGAACAGTGTTTGACTTAATGTAAGCGACAGAACAGTGTCTGACTTAATGTAGGTGACAGAACAGTGTCTGACTTTATGTAAGTGACAGAACAGTGTCTGGCTTAATGTAAGTGAAAGAACAGTGTCTGACTTAATGTAAGTGACAGAACAGGGTCCGACTTAATGTATGTGACAGAACAGTGTCTGGCTTAAAGTAAGTGGAAGAACAGTGTCTGGCTTAATGTAAGTGAAAGAACAGTGTCTGGCTTAATGTAAGTGACAGAACAGTGTCTGCCTTAGTGTAAGCAACAGAACAGTGTCTGGCTTAAAGTAAGTGAAAGAACAGTGTCTGGCTTAATGTAAGTGAAAGGACAGTGTCTGACTTAATGTAAGTGACAGAACAGGGTCCGACTTAATGTAAGTGACAGAACAGTGTCTGGCTTAAAGTAAGTGAAAGAACAGTGTCTGGCTTAATGTAAGTGAAAGAACAGTGTCTGACTTAATGTAAGTGACAGAACAGTGTCTGCCTTAGTGTAAGCAACAGAACAGTGTTTGACTTAAGTCATAGTATCTGAATGTTGGGAAGCTAGAGGCAGTTCCTGTTGCCCTGGTGATCTGAGATCTTGTGGAGAAAACAAAGCTAAGCTGATTGAGATGTCTTTGTACCTTGTGATTATTCTGTCTTGTCATTGTCTTTACCAGTGGTATCAAGGGTGGGGTTTTGCACCACATATATGATTGAAATATTTAACTACAGTCTAAAACCCCATTCAAAACAAAGAAACCAATTGGACTTTATAGTTGTAAGTAACAGAGCAATGTTTCTCGATTGTAAGAATCATGTTTAGATCACCTATTTGTCTGAAAAATCAATCAACCTAAAGAAACCAAAAACATCACTTCTCCAGTTTTACAAACAAGCACTTAGTTGTTATATAGAAAATGTAATGGGATTTGTTTTATATTTCATGATTGAAAGCTATTGTATCTAGCAAGGAGCAGACAAGCAAGCTGTCATCGGACTGACAGGAGAGTTTTCAAAAACATCTTCTATAATGTGGATACTTAAGTGTCTTCCCTTTTGTTTGAATTGGTAAGGTGAGTAATTCCTGTTTGTTTTATATCTGCTTATGAAATACTCATCTGCAAAACCTGGTTTTAATTGTTAATGATTAAAACAGTTGTAAAGATGCTGACCTGTAGAGATGTCTGGCGGCCAGGTATAAGTTTGTTAATTGGTGTTTAATGTCATACACAAGGGTATCTTAAAAACTCTAATAAAAAAAAACCTTCTATACAATTACCAGGGTCACTTGTTGACTATTATATGCCTGAGACAGATATGGGGACTCTAGCACTGACACTAAGCTGCGTGCGAGCAGGCAAGAGAAAGATGCTTACGTTACATCTTTGATTGAGCCTGAATGTTTTGTTTTTAAAAGAGGGGATAACAAAAAATACACATGCATGTATACAGAAAGCTCTAAAACAATCGCCAACGTTGGTTTAACCAATGTCTGACAAAATCTGACCACAAATAAAAAAAGAACTAAAACAAAATATGTTTAACAAATCACTGGGCGCAGCCACATGTATACTAACATGTCTTCTGTGTGCTCGGGTACAAAAGAATGAGTGTGTCAAATAGCGTCCACCCCAAACAAAAGATTACACAAGATGGTAGTCAAAAGTGACACATTATAGTACAGATGAGTCGTACATCAGTGAGATTTAAGTAAACAAAGATGTAATGAATACTGTCCTAGATATTCAAATTATGTTTATAATTGTTTTATCAATCTTGAAGCAGTAGCGATATTAGCCTACTCATAAACCCAATGCGTAGTATTGTATTTCCAGAGAACGACTACTCATTTTCGGCCTTAATTTACGTTTTTATGTGTGAACTGACAAGTTATCCAATTAAAATAAAATTCAACACATTACCCAAAAATAATTGTGCAGTATACATGCCACCCAGATCAGCCGATGATTATTAGCATACAGATAATCTATCAGTTTAGATCCAAGTACCATCTTTATATAGTACAGGCATATATATAGTACATGTATATACAGTCAATGTGTGAATACCGGTGGAGGCAAGCCATTTTTTCTCTTCATTCATTCAATATATATATGCAATGTGTATTGGTTATATATAATATATAGACCTACATTTATCAGTGCTGTGAAATTACACAGCAGTCTTGTTTGTTTGTAAGATATTGTAAAATG
>JARFOD010090386.1:0-17917 GCA_031763545.1 Mopalia muscosa | reverse complement strand
ATTAAGAAGTTGTTATCCATACTTAAGTCTTTTCATGTTTTATGTACTCCCGACTTCTAAATGCCACTTAAAGAATCAATAGTGTTCAGCGAACTACTGGCTATTTAGCTTTTATTACAACAAATAGCAATATTTTTTCGACTTATCGACTATTTGACAATAACTTGATGGTCCAACCCGTTGCCCCTTTTCCTCAAGCCGTTTTCTCTTTCTTACCGGATGCTGTGTCAACGCACTATATTTATTGTTGGGGTTAAATGGTTTCACGTAATTTCCACGAATACTGTTAATCTCAAATATTATAGATATCGTATCTTCTAATAAAGTGATTAAATCTGATATAACAACGACAAAAAATGCTATTAAAGTGAATGAATCGCCTATACCAGCTATTAAACCTGTTATCTATCCGATTGAATTTGTTATTAAGGTGATTGAATCCGTTATTATATCGATGGAATCTTCTATTAAAGCGATTGAATCTTCTACAATAGAGGTAGAATATGCTAGTCAATCGATTGGATTTGTTATTAAGGTGGTGAAATCTTTTATTAAAGGGATTGGATCTTCTATAATAGAGGTAGAATATGCTGGTCAATCGATTGGATTTGTTATTAAGGAGGTGGAATCTTGTATTAAAGCGATTGAATCTTCTATAATAGATGTTGAATATGCTGGTCAATCGATTGGACTTGTTATTAAGGTGATTGAATCTTCTATTAAAGCGATTTAATCTTTTATAATAGAGGTTCATATGCTAGTCAATCGATTGGATTTGTTATTAAGGTGATGAAATCTTCTATTAAAGCGATTGACTCTTCTATAATAGAGGTTGAATATGCTAGTCAATCGATTAGATTTTTATTAAGGTGATTGAATCCGTTATTATATCGATGGAATCTTCTATAATAGAGGTTGAATATGCTAGTCAATCGTTTGGATTTGTTATTAAGGTGGTTGAATCTTCTATTAAAGCGATTGACTCTTCTATAATAGAGGTTGAACATGCCAGTCAATCGATTGGATTTGTTATTAAGGTGATTGAATCTTCTATTAAAGCGATCGAATCTTCTATAATAGAGGTAGAATATGCTGGTCAATCGATTGGATTTGTTATTAAGGTGATTGAATCTTCTAATAAAGCGATTGAAGCTCCTATAATAGAGGTTGAATATGCTAGTCAATCGATTGGATTTGTTATTAAGGTGATTTAATCTTCTATTAAGCGATTGAATCTTCTATAATAGAAGTTGAATATGCTAGTCAATCGATTGGATTTGTTATTAAGGTGATTGAATCTTTTATTAAAGCGAATGACTCTTCTATAATCATGAGGTTGAATATGCTAGTCAATCGATAGGATTTGTCATTAAGGTGATTGAATCTTCTATTAAAACGATTGAATCGGCTTCTATAATAGATGTTGAATATGCTAGTCAATCGATTGAATTTGTTATTAAGGTGATTGAATCTTCTAGTGATTGAATCTGTTATTAAATCCATTTAATCTCTTATATAATCGATTGAATTTGCTCTTAAAGTGATTGAATCTGTGATTATAAAGATTGAATCGCCCACAAATGATTAACACTAGCATGGATCTCCAATTACCCATTCTTCGCTATTCTAGTTATTTCTTCGGGATGTTATTCAAGCTACTCATGGAACCTTATCACATTAGCTTTATATAGTACATTTTTCTTATTTCAGTAGGACCAATCGCGTTGTCTTAATGGTTCCATGTAGAACCATTGCATTTTCTAAAGAACCATCAAATAGCCATTCTTTCTGTGAGTTTGTGCAATAAATTAAAAAACAATTTAATCCATCAAAATCAGAATTTTATCCTTAACAGAATAATGCCGAGTGTTAGTATATTTATAACAGGTCTAAGTTTTAGTGTTTGTTTCTCAGTCTAGTCAAGTTTCTCCGTTTCTTACTGGGACACCCGATACGCGGAGAATTAATTAATGGGGTATCCATCTCTCGGGGAGTATGTGTGAAGCCGGTGACAGCCCGAATGATAAATGACCGTCTATGTGTTTGCAGGTGGCCCACTAACGGCTCGCAAACACTCATCAAGGCAAAAACGACAAAATAAAGTGTTCACACATTTTGACTTGTTTCTCTCTGATGCTATTTCCTGACACCTAAGGCCAATAAAGTAAAATATATGCGTCGGCTAGGCCTATATTATGAGTCTTCAGTCTTATTAACCTATTTTGAGGGTTGTTTTTTGTTTTAATGCCAACGAAAAGAGTGAGTCTAAATTGTTCCAAATAAACTTTTTAAGTCAGTTTAGCCCATAAACTTCGGCCTAAATAAAACAAATTGACTCTTAGAATGTTTTTCTTTCGGATAAGAATGGCATTTCATTGAAATAGTTGGTGATACTAAAGGTTGGAAATGTAATAGTTGATATTGTGTCATAAGTTGATTGATTGGGTTTAAAGCACATTTCACTAATATGCGGGAGGTTTATTAAAATCAACAATCATTTTAGCAACCTTTACACAAGAAAGAAGTACAAATACAGATCAACTTGACATAATTTATTGTTTGTTTGTTTTTTCTATATTTATATACTTCTATATATATATTTCTAAAGGCAATCACACGGGCACAGGGATGTAGATCAATTAAAATCGAAGAATCGTCTTATGTTCTATAAAACTCCCAGATATAAGTTTCTTAATAAACCTTAATCTCGAGTTGTGTTATGGGTAACCTACAGACATCTCGAGAAAAGGTTATGACCATAAATATGGTGTATAAAATATTGTTAAATATGCAGCTTACAAGATATTTAGCATGGGTTATGACTTATGAATAAATCAGCCTACATTTAGGTATTTCAGAGATACAGGGATTAACTAATGACTATGTCTGAGGATGAGTTACAACCTGTTAGATACAGAGGGGAGATTCGCCTTAACCAGTAGGTCCTTTATACTTTTGTTTCTCATGTAGGCTTTTATTGGTCTATAGAAAATAAAAAATGGCTTCAACATATGGAGTTCATTCTGTAATTTTTGTAATTTATTACGTGATATGTTTTGAAATGATTGAAAATAATATGCCTGCAGAGCTATGAATAAAGAGAGCACAACAACAATCGGAATATACTATCCATAACGAGTTATGTTTGTTGGATCATTGTGAGAGTTTAACATATTTAAACGTGTGAAATTATTTTCTGGGCAAAAAACTAGAGCTGAAATATTTGAGTCGTTTTTGTGTGTTAATATACTTTGAACTCTGTTGTGGGCATAATCAGTTCACGAAAGCTTATGCATATGCTTCTTCTTTTCCTGTACACTTCTGTAATCTTCCTTTTGTCTTGTATTTTGAGATATTTTTGCTAAATCTTCGCTAAAGCGTTTTTAAACTAAATTTACAGTGAAATATGTAGTTTACTCGATTTGGTGATCTATAAGTTCAAAACGTATGATTGTTGTTAGCTTTTCTGGCTTAGTACATGTGTACACTCGGGCCTGTATTGGCCACACGTGGTATCCATCTTAACTCTGTTCATCTCATCAGTGGTGTTTGTAGCCTGCTTGTCAATGTGTCGGGCAGTATAACACATACTATAGCACTAACTAATGATAGATACTGTTTACAGTCGGTCATTTAACCCCGAAACTTACCCATTGTATATTTTCTGTTTGTATCTTATAGTGTTCTTAACTGAAACCCATGCAAGCTGCCCGGTTAGAAATAGAGTAAACGATACAGAAACTTAACGCTATGAAATTATGTGGCCTTCATCAACAATATGTTGTTTTTTTACACTTATTTTAAAAATCTAGCTCTGTTTGTGGATGCAAGTGAATAAAAATTCTTATACTGAGAGGTTCAACTTGATCCGGCTTGTGTGATTGTTTGTTTGGTCGGGGTTTTGCGATAGTCAACGAAAGGTGAGTTTGCTTCCGTTGAAGTAAATCAACCAAAATAATGTGCGATTCATTTCACCAATGGAAAAAGTATTGCATGTAATCAATTATTATAGAAACAAATAATAAAAAAAATAACTTATACATTTGGGCAGGCAAGCTTTCGGAGAAATCACACCAGGTGTATGCATATACAGTTAGTGAACAATTAAAGGTTTGAAGACACTATGAACATCATGTAACGATGTTATAGCGTAAACATGATTGGTTGACAGCTGGTGATGAAATAAATATAGCGTGGTGCAATAGTAATTACAAGATATATATAATAACAGCATGTTTGGTTGTCTTTATGTATTGACTTATTTGAGGGGCACAGACATAATGTAATGTTAAATTTGGTTAATTCTGGGATATGAGTATAGTGATTCTTTTCGGTACGGCTTCTTGCAATACTGTTGTACGAGTAAGGATATGGATTGTGGCATGTTTTGAGACAGTGTTGTCCGATTGCTGAGAATTTATATTTATTTGATGTTATATTGTGTTCTTCTAATGCTGAGTTTGAGCTAATAAACGGATTGCCCCATATACATTCCCTGCTAAAATGTCAAATAGAATTTATATAGAACCGAATGGAACTCTATAGAGCTTCAATAGAACATTTAGAGCTTTCAAAAGATTTTATAGGAATGTCAAAAAATGCCATTGAGCTTCATCTTTCCATTGAATATCTATATGTTCTTAGTGCTGGGTTAATTGCGTTGGAATGTGATAGACTTTATATGTCTATAAGAAGCATTTGGTACAATTCTTTAGATCCCCGAACCACCTTTGAGGATACTGGTTCGATTCTTTATCTTGAAACTTTTTTCATAGTAGTGTAAAACTTACCTCTTTAATTCATTGTACATGTCTTTGTTTTTATCTCTTGTTATTTCTTGAAACTCTTCCACGTGACCCCGGAGTGTACAGCATCTAGATATACAGCCTGCTATATTATTATATTAATGTACTTAGGTGGACACCATTCATGGTCATAGAGTTCAACTTGTTGGGCACTTGCTACGGTTTATCATTGGGGGTCAATATCTCTTTCATAATAATATAAGAAATATAGCAATTTTTTCGAACTTGTTTAAAGGAAAAAAAGGCATTTTTAGCAGTTTTGACCGCATTGTATTTTGTCAACAAAATAACTTGGTAATTCGCGGTCTTCTCTTTGGCGTGACGTTTTGTGTACCACAATAATTTTGACACAGAGAATTCCTCTCTTTATTTTTTGTTTGTTAATTTTTGGCAACTTTGTTGTAAAAATGGTAGTCGTATGTAAATTACTTTCTTCTCAGGGCGGAAATTAGTTGATTTTCATTTAAGTGTGTATTGTTTGTTGAGGACCCGTTAAACGTTTCTGTAAATTATATGTTCCGGATACTGATTATTTACACCACTGTAGCGCGAGTTATCAGTACAGCCAACGAGGGGAGGCAGCCGTTACACTCGTTGTTTCTGCATGGTATTACGCTTGACAGATATGTGCACAAAATTCATGTAATATAAGAATATTTGTTCATTAAATACAAACAAGATATCAACTACGTATCGTTTTTAAATGATCGGAGGAGATTTGTTTTTATATCATCACTATGTGCCTAGCTAACCCGCTTCATGACAGTATTATGCCGTCTTGGAGTTCAGAGCTCTACCATACATCTGGGCCATTTTCGACCCATTTGGCATCTTCTCAGAGCTGTGTGATTGTTGCACCAGACTGGTTTCTCAAACCTGGTATGAGTATGAAAAGGGGTTATTGACTCGTCTAGCCTTCGAATCAGCGAACCGCGAATGCGTTACTCGGCTAGCTTGTTCCAAACGACACATTGGGCGTTTTGGTCAAACATATGAAGTCAGCCCAGTGCAATGTAGAGAATGTCAGTTAGGGCTAACTTTGCCTACTTTGGAACGAGCTAGCCGAGTAACCCATCCATGGTTTGATGATTCGAAGGATAACGGAGTTTCAAATCCCTGTGCATAGTCACCCCAGCTCAAACCAACCACCGAACAGGGATGAACACTCGAGGAGACCTATCTACCGTGAGGTATTATACCATACAAACTATCAATCCATTTAAATCAACAAGGCAAAAAATGACTTAATACTGGCATATATTCACTCCCATTCGTTGACTCGTTGACATTGACTCTATAATGTATTCCCAGCCCATTGAATTTTCTAAGTGATATGACAAGACAAATAACAATTTTGTTTGTTGTCAACCTCTTAATGATAACCTTTGGATGAATGTTTTTTTCTTTCTCATTTATTCTCTTTAAAACCTGAAATCATTTGACATTAATGACATGACGATTCTCTTCTCAACCCACTTTTTCGGAGAAACAGCACTACAACAACGACAACAAAAATGTATCCATGATACAAGCAAGTAATTAACAAGATCTATCCTCTTGCGCTGCAGATTGGCTCGCCGATTCCGATTGTCCCTTTCCGAACTTAAATTGCATCATGCATGTGGCTGCCGATACCTCTCCTGTCGTATCATTTCAACATCCATCATTGGGTTTACTATAACGCCGTTAAATAAAGTTAAAATATGTAGAAAGTATTCCTGTAAAATGATTGTTCAAGTTGACTGATTCATTGGTGTTTTGAGAGTCATTCACTAGGGTGTTTAACCTATGTGACGGTGGTGTACAGCAATTGGTCTGGTACAACCCAATAACATGATCTAAACAAACTGTCTAATTGATTAAGCACAGATCGTTCTTGGTGGTATAAGTGTTGATGTCTGCATGGCCGATGATCGTGACTTTCTGCCAATTTCCCAATACCCCAGCTAAATAGCTGTCCAAATTTGTTTTTATTCTAACTACATACAATGTGAAATCCTAAACTACCCATAATGCCTTTGTGGTCACGTGCAACACATCCGATCTGCGTCTTTTCCAGATCGATATACCCGTTGCCCATCGCAAGTTCACTTGAACAATGTTACCGTTTGGTGTCCGCATAGAAACGAACATCCAGTCTTTTCATGAATTTCATGAACATGGTGTTTCAGCCAGGGATCCATTTTAAGACCTCTATTATTCCTTATCTATATTAATGACATCTGTAAAGCAACTGATCTCAATCTTGCTCTGTTTGCAGACAACACCAATGCGATCCTTTCTTCTTCTGATCACCAGCACATCATTGATATAATGTTGGCGAACTCGAGAAAGCCTAAACAAGGCTTTGCTCAAATCGCTTAGCGTTTAACATAAATAAAGCTAAATATATATGATGACACCTCCTGGCTCAAACATTTTTTAACCCTGTCTCTCGTCTACATTTGTAGGGTAAATAATTTAGAACATTATTTAGCTATACATTCATAGGGATATATTTGAAAGAAAAATCTTAGCTGGACTTTTCACATCAATAACCTATGCTCCAATGTCTTCTTTTGATCCCTGTCATAAAATAACTACTAACTCACCAATCTGTCCATACCTTAGCTATGGAAACCCCATTTGGCGTTACACTTATCAAAATAACCGTAAATCTCCCTATAACCCACAAACGCGCTATAGGAATCATCACTCAGTCTAAACCCAAAGGTCATACTAGACTTAATTACCAACATCTTCAAATGTCACCACTATTTCAATGTTTTTGGTTTGCCTTTAAATCTTTTCATCACCCGGATAATATTCAACTCAGTTTCGAAAGTTACCTCATCAAACAAAGCACTGTTCATGGTCACAACACACGAGGGCAATGCCTAAACTTTTATAGACCACTTAACTATAGCAGCCTTTCTTATTATTCACCTAAAACAACCTGCCCAAGGGAATTTAACAACCTTCCTCACATGTTCAGTGAAATTATCTTATAAAATCAAAATTAACAACTAACCTAATTAGTAATCTTAATTACAACTAGCTCCCATACTGGTATATATTTTGAATAAATGAAAAGAAAAAAACTTGCTTGCCTCCACCGGGATTCGAACCCGGAACTTTTGGATTACATGCCCAACACTTAACCGACTGAACTATATGCTGGTATATAAATATAGATATATACATATGAATATGTTTGTATGACATTCGTACATTTTAACTTAATACATTAATTGCCTATGAAATATCATACTACGACGCATTTTCTAGTTGCTTATATCATGTTAAAAAGGGCGAGAACACCGAGCTTTAATCTCGCCAAGTTTACGAATTGTGTTGATATCATTTATTGTTATATTTTTATTTGGTCAAAAAATGTTCAATCAAACAGACCTGACAAGAGTTCGTTTGTAGCTAACACTGACATCAGTGATTTGAACATTCAGTCCATCACGTTATCCTCATGGAGATTTTAGGCCTGGGTCCTCTTTAGACAATTTCCATCTCGAAACCGAGCTGGAGAAGGCGTATATATTGTGCACAAATTCCAAATTTGTTTAATAAACATATTTAATTCTTTGAAACCAGATTGGACCGTTTTGCACCCAATCATGCACCCTTTTGTCAATTCTTACTTTACACTCTTCTCTCCGTACTGCGCCTAACAATGACGCCAGCTGTTTCATACAACATTAATCTTAAATACGATGGTCATTAATTCACCTTATGTGAGTTAAACAAAATCAGCGTTTGAATCAGTGATGACTAATACCGCAAAAGTATCGAAAGTATTGTTTTAAAGTTATACACTAATTGGTTAAGTTTTTGATTTTATAATTTCAAAACCCCATTAAAACGAAAAACAGCGTGTAAAAATACACAGAAGAATTTAATTCGCGACAAACAAGAAAGGAAACCAGGCTCCGGATTTCTTATATGTTTCCTTTCTTTCAAAAGCCAACTTATCTCAAGCAACGAAGGACTGTAGATGAGGGCCAGATCACATTTAATTTTTTTGCGCTTCCATATCGATAATAATTAATACAAAGAAATCACAAATTACCAAAGCGATCCTAATGTCTAACTTATTCTTTCCGAAGTGTAATTACCTGTAAAACAACTTCAAAGAAGAACAATTTTATTGCACAATATGCCATAACTTACATCTTATATTTATACAGCTATCATATTTTATTCTAGTCCATGACAAATTATTTCCAGATTGAACAGTAAGACGAGATCGCTCCCCTCTCTACGTGTGGATGACCTCGATAGTATCAATGTAGAGTCGGGAAATAAACAGAGCAATTCTAGCTCGCACTCTGATGAAGTGGTAATCATACAACACTCGACTTACCAGGAATCTTTTCTAGAGGCGCTCTATAACAAACTGGGGAATCAGCACTGATGTGTATCTGCGACACGCCCCCTTTTCAGCGAGCCGTGGTATGGGGTCTGCCAGCCAGCGATAAGCTTCATTCCCTAACGCTTCGCTGCCATAAAACGTATTTCGCTGTTGCTTTCGACAATAAGAGTCTCCCGAAGTCTTTGTAATTGGGTTTTCCGATTTAACTTTTAAACAGGCACATGGACGCTTTTTAACTGTTGATGTTTCCTTGGACTCGAGGTCTATAGTTACGGACACTGTGATGGGAAGTGACACAAGATTGTATTAGTGTTTGGTGAATGAGAGGTCTTCTTACACAGGGAAAATGTGTTAAGTTGTTGGTATCACTGTGACTCTACGGAAACTTGTGAAAGGGCTCATACCGATTGCGCTGAAATAGCAGGATTTCTTAGTTACTGACCTGCTAATGATCTTTCAGATTTTCTTTTATACTTGTTCGACTATTTTTCATAGAATATAAAAGTTATAATCCTCAGGCATCTTCAAGCAGTTTAATTGAGATTTATTAAATTTGCAACCTTTATAATAAGTAACACAATTCTGACTTATTTAACAGCTCTTAGTTGATCTCGTTTGAGCCGTTTACTCTTAGACAGTTGTGAAATACTTATGTTGCTAAATAGCCAATGTATATTATCCTGAAAAAGCGTTCCCTTCAACGAAGTAAAATTATCGTACCATCGAAAATCCAGCGTTGAAAGGAGGCCGCTGTGTATAGCCACTATAGAGTTGTTCTCCGCAGCTATTCTGCGATTCGGTTAAACAAAACACGGTTTATGCAGAAACAAAATTTAAGTCTGTGCCAAAAACTTTCTTCTGTAAACTACACAACTTTCAGAATGTATGTATTGTGATGTAGAAGAACAGTCATACATATTTCTATGTGAGTTTGTTTAGAAATTATGAGAAAAGTATTTGACAAAAAGAAACGTAAACACGAAGAAGAGGCTGGGAGTGCGGAACATAACCAACGGTTGGAGAGTGTTGAAACGTTTACGTCGGAGCAGCAACAGCAACGTCAAAGGTCATCTCAAAAAAGGAAGAAAAAATCCGGGAAAATTCATTTGGAGTCCGATTCTGGGAATATAATGTCTGGTACTATGGTCATACAAGCCTCTAGCACGACGACACTAACCATGAGTTCGGATGCCAGCGCATTGTCCAAGTCAGGCATGTGTAGATCGCCATCGGGAACACTTCGTCCGCGAACTGCTGCTAACGCGCGTGAGCGGGATCGTACTCACAGCGTCAACACGGCGTTCGTCACCCTTAGAACTTTAATTCCAACAGAGCCTGCTGATAGGAAATTGTCAAAAATAGAAACGTTGCGATTAGCTACAAGTTATATAGCTCACTTGAACACAGTGTTGATGGTAGGGACGGAATGTATGGATCAACCGTGTATAAAACACCAGGGAATCGTTCCCCGATCCCTCCCTGTGTCCCCAGACAATTTATCCAACCCCGTGTGCACGTTTTGTCTTAGTGCTGCCAGAAAAATTCCCGTAAGTATATAACCAAAATATTTACTCGTGGTTTTCAATTATCTTTGTATTGTATTCAGCCTTGTTTATAATGGAAGACCTGTTATAAAAACATTTAGTAAGTGTGTCTTAATATATTCTGCCGTTTGCTCCAAGTTAGCGTTCATACACTTTCGGCTTTACCTTTTTATTTACCCAGCTTAGTGTTGCGATTCGATTCCCGGTGAAGGCAAAAACATTTTTCTCTCTTCATTAATTAAAAAATATAAAGATACCAAAGCGTCACATGTAGTGATATCTGTTCGCAAAAATCCTACTTTTGCTTTCAAGGGTTTGTAAAATATTAAATACTGAGTGCGAAAGTTTGTACAATTTTGTCCTATCCAAGTAATGGTTGGAAATATTAAAGTTAAATTTTGATGGAATTTGTAAAGAGTATATATTAAATAATTATATATAAAACACAAGGCCATCAGACTGAAAATCCAACAGGATTAAAGACTTTGTCCAGCACACTCAAAATTGTGTCAAATTTTGAACAATCTATTGAATTACATTCATTTTGTATTGGACTTTTTTTTATAAACTCAATGTTACACAAATGAAAAAATACAATTGTGTATTAGATGTATATATAGAGTCATTTGTACCAGATATTATTGCGTCTTGCATCAGAAGGATTACGTATTAAAACAAATCGCCAAACCTCCTGGTAAATTCAATGTATATAAAGGTACGTACGTACATGTGTATATCGAATCCCGATGGAGGCAAGCAATTTTGTCATTCTTTGCGATATAAAATACGTGCCATAAACACACAAACGGGACTTGTTCCCTTCAGAACAAAAGTGTGATGCATGTAAACGAATGGAAAAGCAAATACAACTAAACTCTTGAGAGAAAAAGCGCAATTAGCTCCGTGAATACCGCAAGGATGTTTGTGAGTTCTTTTACAAATGTGTGCGTCCATGTTGTGGCATTATGCTCCTAATTGTGAACGGCAGTCTCGTCGTCTGTCATTTTGGACGTAGCCACTTAGGTAAACTGAGATGGTTCCAAAACAAACTCATTTATTATGAGTTAACGAAACATTAAATTCAAGCTCATTGACAATTTTTGTTGCCTAACTTGCAAAGCCGTATTTTGTCATTTTTGGTCAATAAAACAAACATTAGCAAAAATTAACCAACATGAAAATCTTTCGACAGTGATTTCAGACAACTCAATTAATTTAGATGCGACACACAATCATTTTAACCCAATTAGCAGTATTTTCATAGAATGCAGTCCTTTGTCGTTTGGGCGGATGATAACCCGTGCGTCATGTTAACATATTTCATAAGTATGATATTTATAAGGGGTTTCGGTGATATGACAAACAGTCCTATTTCATCGGCTTTCCTAGGCTTACTTCCAATGGATAAATCATTCGTTTGTTGATCACATGAAACGTTTTAATCACATCATGTAATGGGTGAGTTGAATAATTGGATTTGTTTACCACTTGAGATCACAAATTTAACTTAAGATTTAATCGTTTTAATAAATAAATTAATAAATAATAAAATAAATGTTATTTGCCAATTCAATTTATTAACCACTTTAGTATCATCAATTAAACTAAGATTAAAACGTTCGAATAAATAAATAAATAATTAAACCAATATAAATAAATAAATTCGTTTCAATCCATGTAAAATTAGTGCTTTTTAGTGGTTTAAAATGTCTTAAACGGATCTAAACAAGTAATATTTAAAAACTAATCAACGTTGAATGTACAGATAAATACTCAAACTCTTAAATCTAAGAGATAGTCTGGTCAATGGACATTTTCTGTTTCGGCACAAGGTTCTATTCAAATGTTCTCCAAACCTTAAATCTGTTCGTCTGCTGTTTATTTATTGTCTCGTTTTTTTTGTCTTGATAGAGAAATATACTAACATATACAATGTTATTGGGTTCGATTCCCGGTGGAGGCAAGCAAATTGTTATCTCTTCATTTATTTAAAATACATATACAATGCTATCTGCCTCAAAAAGAGTAATCATATTATTCAACAAGAATTAATAGATAATCGTTCTAAATAAAATTAACAATAAACGATTTTTTTTATATTGCACTCACTAATTGCTTCTTTAAATGTGAGCAAAAAATATGACGGTAGATTTATTAATACTATAAGAAGTTATACAATAACTTCATGAATAATACATGTTAACAAATCCAAGATATATATGATTTTTCAAAAAAATTAATCTGAATTCAAAAGGATTTTTTCTCGATATAATGCAAATACTTTGATCTGTTTTGGTTTTTATTCTATAGTAATCCAAGCGTAAATTAACGGTATATCAACCTTAGTAATATCGGATTTTCGACAAATTAAGATGTGTTTGTTTTATATCTCAATCTGGCGATATTTGATTATACCTTTTAAAGTTACATATCTATTAACATTTTTTTCCATTTAAGATCAATGTTATAGATTTTAGCAAATTAATTTATGCCAGCAAGTAATAATTCTTTGCTAATTTTCGCACATACTATGGTGTCCAATCAAATGTATTGTGTTTGCACTATAGTCCCCAGTGAAAAGCGTGACAAAGTCTTTTTAGCAGCCCCTTTTCTGTTGTTGTCAATCGTTCGTTGTTAAGTCGATTGAATGATTTTATTTCTCAAGACCACCAGCGGTGGGATAAGAGATAGATTTACATAATAACATATATAGACAAGAACATGTTTGTGTGAAAGTATATTTATATCACCGGCGATTTGTATTAAAGTGACTTAAAATATATTTAATAAATTTGGAAACTTTTCTAGAGATACTGATCCGACCATTAAACCATCTTGCGATATTAATATCGGCTGCACAGTCTCCAATATATCTGGTACCATCACTGTGTGCATGTCTATATTATTGGCGTGTTTTTGTTTGTTTGTACAATATGATCTGTTGGCAACAAGGGTCCATCTGATTGGCTCCAGATCTAAAAATAGCCGATCTAACTTGGCTCCCTGGTATTTAATTTCTGCCCCAAAACGATATAAAGCTTGAAAAGCCACAAGAAATGGTATGCATATGTTTCGTAACTTCTTGGTTGAATGTTTCAATTCCGACATTTTTTAAAACTTCCAGTTTCCATGAACACGTTAAGGTGTGGAGAAGTCGTGAGAGTTTGACTTCAGTTCGCGCTAAATATTATGTTATCGTTTACATGTGATAAATGTATTGTCAGAGTCAATAAAACTTTTAACAACTGATTTAAAGATAACAACAGCTACAGTTACAGTTAAACGGCACAATGAAGTCAAGGACAGCACATCAAAGCATTGCTAGTTTATATCGGGCTTAGGAACCACATCGGCAACAGAAACCCCCACCATCCATCAAGCCCAAGAGATGCGTTAATATAGGCACAAAGCCGCAAAGCCACAGCTAGGCCTATTATAATGTAAATAAAGTAACTTAAGAGAACTTTATACAGATGTCAGGCTTTTGTCTCTAAACTTTCCATCGGCCTGATGGCCACTATGTCGAGGAGCAACACGGAGACGATTTACATACTGCACCAATTTATGTTATCATTTTGCTCCAATGATCATTGTTCTGGCTCTTTTGTAGCTTGTCGTTGTTTTTGGCTAATTTAGTACGAAGTTTTATTTGTCCTTTTTGCTTCAATACCGCCGTTAATATCAGCAAAATTCGTCTAAACAGGGCACTGTATTGCCTTAACTGACAAATGAAATAAAAACTAGTGGCCTCGATGGTGGCGTGTTATTGTTCCTTGTGATAGTTTTGTAACTGTTCACTGCTTGGTGCCGATTTTTGTCCGAGAGAAGTTTACCTTGTCTATGAAGCTGCGCCACCTTCAAATCAGTAAAAAAAAATAACACATACGAGCGCTGTATATCGCGTTCCGTAACAAATGGAACAAAAACAGCGTGGTGTCGATTTTTTTTTTTGGAGAGAAAGCATACTTTGCTTGCCTCCGCCGGAATTCTAAATCTGGTCTCTTATATATATTTTGAACACATGGAGAAAATATTGTTTGTCTCCACCCGCATTTGAACCTGGGACCTTTGGGTTACAGGTCCAACACCTTACTACATATAATTATATATATGCATATACCTGGTCAGCCGCGGGCTAAACGTGGGTTATAGTTCTATTACAGACTTGTTTAAGAGCCCAGACATGATATATATATTGTCAGAGTTAATCAAACTGAAAAACCGCCTTGAAAGATAATATCAGTTTAAACAGCATATTGAAGTTAGAGTTTACACTTCAAAGGATGTTGGCCTAACTTAAACCGTTCATATCCGCATTAGAAAATCCATCCGCATTAGAAAATGAATCCGTCATTCTAAACTGCTGGAACCATTGGAATTCTATCTCATGGGGTGAATATGTGGATAATGGGAAGAAATGGGATGTTTTTCCTAAAAAGGAATCTCACTAACATATGATGTCGATATATTTATATATATTCTAAAAATAAATCGCAGGGATGTCGAATTATTGAAACCGATAAATCATCTGATGTAATAGATAAACCCCAATACTTTTCGTCTTGTTTTAATTTTTTCTTTTCGTAGACAGTGTTTTTGAAGCAGTACATAGCTCGAATATCACTGTCAAAACAAATATTGAAAACCACAGTGTTATACAGTTTAGAAGCATTGCTTCACGAATAAGTGCGAATCACGAACCAAAAGAACTAAACTAAAAAGCACGAAATAATACAAATGTGTTTTCATAAGAAAAACAGTTGAAGCACGGTTTTGTTTTGTTTTTGTTAAGTGTCTTCTAATATAAAAAATAAAATGATTACTTGTTCGGAAACGCGCTTAAAGATGTTGGCGGTAAGCTTAAAAGATATTTACAGTTCAATCTATGTTTTCGTTTAGATACAGTTGTGAAGTCATATTTTTGGCAAAAATCACACAGCCACAGTCTGTATAGGGTCAGTGTATAAAATGTTTGGTTCGTAACATATAAACTGAATTAAGTGTACGTCTGATTTAAAGAAAAATTTAAACATTTTCAATATGGTTATGTTTAAGTTTAGTTTAGTTATTTTATTTTTGTGAAAAATGTTGCAATTTTTTTTTTTTTGCTATCTAAATGTCAGTAATTAAACTTGCTGTTTTTTTCTTGGATTTTTTTTTAAGTCGGGAAATTCATGAATTAGTTTTTTAAAATTATTAAAATCGATTCGTGATATCATGTTCTAGAAAAACTCTCAGAGATAATGTTCTGTGGAGATCTTAATCTCGAGGTGTTATGGATACTATACGGACATCTCTTTTTAAATAAAAACATGTACGATAGATACAGCCCACTTGTCAGAAATATTGTTTCTTAAATACCGAACAAAGAGTGACCCTCAGTTGTATAACTATACATCTCGTGGACGAACCATTTATTTGTAATTGTCACAGCACATGTATCAGAGCTGCCATAGTGTTCTGTAATCGATTTTCCGGAAGTTTCACGAAGCTAATGGTGTTCGACCATCCTCGTTATAATGCGCCTTCGTTTATTTACCTCGTGACTTACCGACGGCCATACAATGGTTAATGAAAGAAGCAGACGAGATGTCAAAAAAAACTCTATATTTCTTTGGTACTTCCCTTGGCTCGTCACTCAATATAACCCGCGAATGTCTGTGCGGTCTGCTAACTTATTCCACAGACATGGAAACTACGTAACATTTTTTACTTTTTTTTCTCACATAAGTCGCTCAATTCTCTTCACTTCAAAGAAAACAAATTTGTTTGGAATTTCAAGGATTTTGTGTAAAGAAGTAGAAAATACCAAAATGTTGGGCTTTTGTCTTTACCTAAATTCTGTGCACATTTTGTGTACAGGCTTACTTGTAGTCTATATATTAAGATAATTCCCATTGTAATATAACTTTATTAACATATTTTATTCCTCGATTTTCTTTCTTCTGATGTTCTCTACATAACTGTATCTTGCGAGCATGGCTTCATGTCTTTAACAGAAAAATAAAAAATAAATTAAAACCGTATCCATGGGAAAGGTGATCCGGTTGAAAAATACTGGCCTAGGTAGCCTATATGTCTATAAACTATGCAACGTAACAACAACTCTAATTTACTCAGTAAACCACGATTGAAATCTATGTTATACTGTTCATTGTTTTCTCGAATTTTAACATTTTGGACGATTTCTGTTTCCGTATTTTTGTTACTTTGTATACAGTATACTGTTATTAATTCACTGCATGCGAAGTCCAATGAAAATCTACAGCTGTAAAGTTACAAGGTGTAAAATATCTTTGAAGTTCTCTAAATGGCTTTATTTAATATCTGATAAAATACGTGTTGTTCAGGTACAATTGAAAAGCGTCTAAAATTTGAACAAAAAATTATAGTCCGAAACTGACCAAATTGTTTACTTTCTTTTAAATTAAAGCGTTCTTTTTACGTGGGTGGGGAGTTCGGGGTGGAATTCTACTTGTTATTGTTTGACAGAGTTTCTTGTTCCTTTATTTGTTTATTTTGTTCATTTATCTCTTTGCTGGGAGGAGAATTGTTAAATACAAGCTCTGAAGCATTTCACAAAAATAATTCCAAATGTTTAATACAGGGACGCATGTGCGGCTTGCATGTGTATACAGTTACATCGATTTCACGTGGCCGGGTGTGCGTGCATTAGCACGTAGATAGCACGGTGATGTATTATATGTCGATTTCTCCCCAGTTGTCCCTTATCGTGGTGATACTTAATTACGACATCTACTGTAATTTGGTTAATTACACTCGTCGACAAACAGCTGTTTGGACAAATTTACACGGGGCCGACGGAGCAGCGGGCTGACTGACGAAATCAGTCACAATATACCATCCCACATGCTGTAAGCCTATACACATACTACACTCTTTCAGAAATAAAGGTTCTTTGAGGGTTATTTTGAAAAGAGGATGGTTCATTACAACAAAAACGGTTCTTTGACAGAAGAAGAGAGGGAGAAATTCTTGGAACAGTTGCTGTGATGGTTCCATACAGAACCATTAAATGTTCCATCGGAGCCATGACTGATAAACACTAAAGGGTTCCATTAGAGCCATATTTTTAGATGTAGGAAGTAAGAAATATGGTCAACAGAGTCAATCCTATCACGATTTTTCATAAGCATTAGGAACGAAAAATTCAGTAAATCTGTAGCATTACGTGAATAAAAACG
>JARFOD010090375.1:0-17920 GCA_031763545.1 Mopalia muscosa | reverse complement strand
TGCAAAACTAGACCATGTAGGGAAGCTTTGAATAAAATATTAATATGATTGGAGCAGCAGTTGCTGATATATAGTGAAAACAAGAATTGTTATGGGACGGACAGACAGACGGACCACGGAGAGTGATAAGAAAAGCCCACAGTCAGAATGACTGTGGGCTAAAAGTTGTTTAAAGGCTGGTAAGACGAGTAAATAAATCTTAACACTACATATTTTTTAACAGCTTGCATACTTAAGGTCTAAAACATGAGGCTGTGTTGAATATTCAATCCTGTTATCTAGATTTAGTACCAATTGAAGACATGTTAACTGGTCGCATTGTCGGTGACGTACTCGTCCGAGTATGGCCGCTATAACATGGCATGTAATAATTCATCGGAAACGGTTGTCTACTGTTTTTCATTTGGTTTCTTTGTTTCTTTTTTGTCTGTCATGCTTTCCAAAAATAAAATAAAAAATTCTACGTTTAAAGAATGAAGGGCAAACTAAAAAAAAAAATGACTCTCCGTATCTGATGCTTCAATTGTGGTTTATCAAATATTGTTTCTTGTACGACAGCTGTACAATATTTCGAAATTTGAAACAACAGAAATACATAATAAAAGGCAGTTCAATTGCCACTGTCTGTTATAGACTCCCCAATATAAACCCAGAAAATGGATTTATCACATAATTCCAGTGTTATATATATATGGTAAATTCTTGTGGTTTTCTGTTTTCTTTTAGAATTTATTTAATTTTTATTCATAAATAACGATGATTATTATTTGCATTACGGTGTATATCTAGTATGTAACTGGACATATTGTTTGTCCGGAATGAGGTCTATGTCTTGTTTCACGGCTTTCATCGCATATATTGCTGACAAATATAAGAACTTTACAATTAAGAGTTTACTTATTTACACTTTAATAAAATTTTAATTCAAAATTGATAAAATAAAGGTATTTGAATTAGTGTGTATAATATAATATGTCTATATTTGATCCCACAGGTTTATTGAGACAGGCGATAATCTACAAGAAAAAATTTACTTGGCGGCTTTGATTGCTATAACTGTAAAGTCACTATCAGAATAAAGTCTGTTGATACATAGAAATTAAAGGCTGTGCCCGAGTGTATTTCTCTCTCATATTACCACGTCCATACACTCACACCACATATATTCACACTTAAAACGTATGCATACAAATTTAAAGTTAATGTTCCTCCATGGTGATCAAGGAGGGCATACATGGGATAGAAATATACTACCGTTATACAAAGGACCGTCGAAGTTAAGACAGATGTGGTATTAAACGGCCTAAAATGGTCTTCTAAGGATCATTATTTCAAAAATCTAAGGTTAACCGAGGATTTTATCTTGGTTATCCTCTGGACAAGAATCTTTAGGTACACAGAGAACAGAAATGAGTTTTGATGGTATAGTGGCAGGTACAGGAACTGACTTCAAATTTGTATTTTTAGTCTGCTTGTTACAACAAGTTATATCCAAACATTCATCGTAATACGCCCATAAATACACCTATTTTAAGTCAACATAATCTGGCTGAACAAACTTTTGCGATTTAAATTTCGACTTTTTAAAAACCAGTTGTCAACAGTTTTAACCCGTTTCTTTGTGTGCTAATGAATACTAGGTTCTCTTCAAGAATATTTATAACCGTCGTGTTTTAACAAGTTGGCTACTGGCGAATTAAGGAAACAAAAAAATCAATAATTTAACTGTTAAAAATGTTAACAAAGACCCGTATTTAGAGGGGATTCGTTTACCCACAGCGAGATTTCGGCCTACATTCAAATTTGGTAACATTTTTTAATGGCGAGCTTATAAAAAGTCAAAAAACATTCTTGAATCACTAGCTACAAGTGCGCATGCGTTACCAACTCGTAAATTTGAGAAATACTGATCGAAGGCAAACAAGCACACATACACTTTACATGAAGCCAATTTATAGTCATACCTACAGGTATATTGAGGTCCTCGCGGCGCTTATTCGCAAAATGGAAATCAATTCGTGCGTATGAAGACACGGTATAATAAATATATACTTGGGTTGTTGTATTTGTTTGTGCCTATATATATATATATTTTGAATAAGTTAACCGTACCATAATACAGGAAGCCGATGCGGTTGTTTTTCTTCTATCCTATATTTTAGTAACAAAAACTAACTAGGCCTATACAAGAGATTTCGCACACATAAAACAAATTTGAAAGGATTTCGTCTTCATTTTTGTATTACGGATAAAAAAAAAATGAATTTGTCAGATTTCTGTAATGTCCGCTTTTCAGAGTATAGGATTTATAACAGTAATGTACTATTAAGACCTAACAGCGTGAAAGCACAAAGCATAGTTGTTGCAGAATGATCGATAAGAATAAGCTATCGATATTTTTGTGAAGGCATAAAACTGATACCTGTCAAAACTTCTAACTTGGCTTTGCGCGATGTATAATTGGTCATCAAGGTACAACTTGAAGAAGGAACATATTTGAACTGACTGGGTGATACAGAAAGAGATATGGTGTAAATTTTGTTAGGTGTTTATGTCCTACTACAGTCTTCGGATTGAATCGCTTCTTGTCATTCTTATATCTGTCAAATTTAGATTAATTTGGCGTTGATTCCGTAACAATTATCTTCCCAGCCAACATTTGCGAGAGTAGCAGTGATACAACAACAACATGAATATCTACCTAACACAACCGAATGATTAACCCAGCAGTACTGAATAGCTGTACACAGTAAATTATATTTGTGTAGAAATGTTATTGTTTTTATTTAAGAACATACTGTGAATTTGATTATTTGCGGAAATCATCATTTTTTAAAAAAAATTCTGGCAACCGTGTCGCTAAAACAATATGAATTGGGCTGTAAAATTGAGATGGTTATTTATACACGTCCAATGTCTTGTCCTTGTTCTAAGACGGTGCTGTATGGCTTGTTGTTTTAACACATACATGCATTCGTACCTTGGTAAATATATTTACGTAGGTCCCAGTATTTTTCAATATAATTTAAAAAATTAATAATTTCACATATGGCAAACAAGAATTGTTCCGTACCTAAGCGAAAACCGCAAAAAGAATTTAACACAATACAGGTAAAAGTGATCAAACGGTTTGTCACAGAGGTGTAGTCCTAGGTATTTTAGGATTTCTAATAACATCTAAGTATCGAAGCCGATTTCGCAATGTAGTTTAATAAAACAAGTGATTATAGCAGCCTACAGACTGTAGCCCTAAAATGAACTCGTTAGAACCATTTCAGAGGAAATCAGAGTCGATAATTTATACCCTATTGCCTCTAATAATGAATATTCGTCAAATTGATTGAGCGGAGGGTTTGAAAAGAACTTTGTGTTGCCCTGGTGTTCTCAGAGCTAAGGGACAGCATGAACCGATCTGTTTGTGATGTCTCTGTAATACGTTCTGTGATTGTCTTGTCTTTTTCGCTGCTAGTGGAGAAGAGGCTTCGTCCATTGTTTGGGGCTGGTTTAACGAAATAGTCTTTCACACCGACTGTCAATTTATATATTAACACAGAGTGCTTATTATTAAAACGGAATCATTAATTTACTGTTATAGCTACCGACTGCAACTTAACAGTAAACAAAAGATTGATCAAAGGATACAATCAGAATAGAGATACCAAAAACATAATTTTAAAGTAAAAAAATCGTTATTGAAGTTGATCATTTTATTAATATGGCATTGAACCCCAATCAAACAAACAACATATAATCAAATTGATTTACCTTATTGTTTTGGGGAAAATACTAAAATTAAATTTACACCTGTGCCGAATATATTCCCCGCTTCGGAAGTGGCCAGTATAGATGTCATGCTGGTGCGACTATTTTGGACTGAAGTTTCGTTTATTCATTTGATTGGGATTTTACACCATACTTAAAGTAAGTAAGAGAAACCAGTCCTGGCTATTAATTCTTGTAAATCAGAAAAATCAGCAGGTTTTCCTTTTACTAGTCAAGATAATTTACGTGATGATTTCATCATCAAAAGAACGAAAATCATGTTATTGGTCAATAGGTATAAACGAAGAAAGCAAACGACTATTAACGACTATTGTCCCTATGCAATGTGGACATTCCTCTGTTCACAGAGGGAGAGTTTCCATCATCGAAATTCCACTGTGGATATTTTCCCCGGAGGAGTGTTTCCACTATCGAAATTCCGCAGTGGACATTTTCACCAGAGGAGAATTTCCACCATACACATTCTCCCATAGGATATATTCACCGGAGGAAACTTTCCACCATGGGACCTCCCCAGTGGACATGTTCACCGGAGAAGAATTTCCTCCGGGCACATTCTCCCAGTGAACATGTTCACTGGAGGAGTGTTTCCTTCAAGCACATTCTCCCAGTGGACATGTTCACTGGAGGAGTGTTTCCTTCAGGCACATTCTTTTAAACATGCAAATACCCCCATACTCATTAAATTTACACCTTGTGCCGATGCAGGTAAATGTATCAAAATGTGTTGCCTATCAAAAAAAAAAAAAAGTAGTTATCCAGGAATTAAAAAAATTATGTTATCCAAATGTCTTTCAAAACGTAAAACCAAAAACCCATGAAATAGTCAATAGCGTTTGTCGTCAGCCACAATTTTATTGTTACTGAGCAATAAAACACTTAGTTTACGTACAATAAAAGACAAAGTATTAAAACTGATGCACGGTAATTGGTATTTTAGACGGTAAATCTTAACAGTATATTGGTTAGTTTGGTCAACATTTTCTGAGATAAGTTTCCAATAAGGCTTTCAACCTGCAGAATATTCTGCATTAGAATTTAAATTAGTGATAATCCAAAATGACAAACGTTTTATTTAGATTTAGATTATGACATTACCGGCAATAAAAACAAAAAATAAAAAAACAACATTATCAAACCTGAAATGAATGAAATCAAACAGACAAATTGAAACTCACCCCGTTCTCCAATGATGGCTGCCCTTTGCTCCTGAGTGAGGCCCACACCTGGGTAAGAACCCCACGATGGGGGCAATTCAGACCCCATATAACTGGGGTATGAGACCCCAGAATGGCGAGGCCCGTACTGCATAGAGTAGTTTTGTTCAGTCCTGTTTGACAGGGACAGGCTGGGACTTAGAGGGGAACTTGTGGCTGACGACGAGTAATAACGGGATGGGGAGTTATTGGCAGTTGCGTAAAGGTCCGGCTGAAGGGACCACAGAGCTCCATTAGCTCCCGGGGACGAAGAGTGGGGGAGAGGGGAGACATGAGGGTTACTGGAATGGTAATGCATCGTACCCGCATTAACTCTGGAGGCGGAGGGAGCGTAGAGTGGTGTCATGGCTGAGGAATGTAGGTAGGTTCCTCCTTGAGGATCAGAGTATGTTGGCGGCTGGACAGAAATTACACTGCCTCCCTGTGATACACTTTGGTACATCGAGTGTGTCGAATGGATAGGGGAGTTCGTTAAGGGAGTCAGGCTGCAGCCGGAGACCGGTGGTGCACTGACGTGGTAGTGCCCCGCCAGCGTGAGGCTTGGTCTATCCAGGCTGTTAAAGAAACCCTCCACTTCTTCGGTAGGTAAGAGGTGACCGGCGCTGTCGAAGGCCAATGGAATGTTTGAGGTCAGTCCATGGCCGGAATGCAAGTGGATATTTCCGCCATTGGGCACAGTTGTCAAGGTAACGGGGGAAGGGCTACCGTGGGTAAGGTGGACTTGTGAACTTCCGTGACATAGGGAGGGTGGTGGGGGTGTGGGAGTCTGGCTCGGAGGAAGGTGTGTGGGGTGTGGTGTATGTCTGGGAGTGATGACCTCCCCGCCTGAATCTGACTGTGGACTACCAGGGGACCTCGGCTCCTCCTTAATCACTGAGACCATGGATGCAGGGTGATGCTGTGAGGGGGGTGGTGTGTTTCTCCATTCTTCGTCGGATCTGGACATTATGAACAATTTTTAAGCATCCGTTGTTTCCATAAACATTTAAAATGCTAGACTTTTTGTATATATCGGCCCAATCCAACACCTATCACTTCTCAATCGTTGTCAAATCCCTTCTGTTCGGGAAACTTCTGGCTATTATGAAGTGAATGGAACTCTTCCCGTCTGAACATTAATAAATCTTTGAAAACAAACACATTTTCTAGTTTGTTTAGTCTCGCTACGTTTTCAATTGCACAATAACTGACTTCTGGAAAGTTTATATGATCACACACTGGTCTACCTGTCCACCTGTAGAAGAAAAAAATGCACATTTTCACCCAGAACTTCTTTCTATCCCGGATTTAAACGCGAGGCCGTTTAAAAAGTTTAACTGTAGTTTGTTCTACACTAATACTAACTTAGAACACAACTTTTTATGCAACCCCTGGTTCTATTAATGACTCTACATAAAGCTTACGGAACAAAACGAGGGCAATGTAGTATTAAAACATACCAGGGATACATTTAATGGTTATTTTTATGGGGAACACCGTCGCTGAAATTGAATGCTTATTTAACCCGTGTAAGGGTGTCAGTGGCTTGTTTCTGCCAAACAGCCAACTAATAATATACTTAGAGTAAAGTAAATATGAGAGGTACGTACGACAAAAATGTCAATGAAACCAAACGGCTCTTCAAGTTTTATAGGCCGAAGCCATAAATAACCGGCGGCTGTAATAAGGTGCGTGGAAAGAAAAAAAAAAACATGGCCGCCATCGAATTCAAGCTGTCGGTCGACAACAAACTTCTATTAACGGTTAAGGCAAAAACATTTGCTCATACCTCAGCACAAGATTTGAAAGTATTTCTGAATGCCCAATGAGCCAAATTGGTAAATAATCCGTAGAAGCCATTGCGAAAGCCCCAAGGCGTAAAATGTCCGCTATACGTTTGAACTTAACTGGTAACTAACTAACAACTACTCGTTGAGGGAATATCGGGATATACACTGCGCTACAAAGGCATGTAGAATAACTAGATAGCAATGGGATCATATACATATATAACATTGGTGCACTATCGCAGTTTTGCCAATACGAATCTCACCATTGCTATCTGATAGCCCGAATTTTAAGTGACACGAAACGGTAGAAAAAATGATTAATAATCTTATAAACGCGAAGATGTATAGGCGCTATCCGAACCCTGTGATAACCGCGCCTTTTTAAAGATAGAGATTTCGTTCATAAGAGATAGCAAAATTCAGGTCATTTTAATTATGTCCATTAATTTAATCGTCAAAGATTAGACGGGAAAGGTTAAATTGACAGAAATTAGAGCAAAATGTTATTCTGGTTCACTTATAGGATTAAGAGCATATAATTTACAATAGTAATGGCGGCCCACGCGAGGCTTTGTTTCAACCTGCGGTATAGGTGAACAGGGAACACTGGGAGTACGATTGGTGATTTGTTAGGGGGAAAAACAGAGGAAACAGAGCGGCAGTAAAACTGGTATATCAACCGTGATTAGACTCACTTACCTCGATCGCTACCTGCTGTAGTTTTAACTCGATAAGATATGAAATGAAGATAAAAGCCCGTTATAAAGCTCCGGCGCTGTACGGTTTAAATGAGAGAAGTAAGTGTGGGGACGAAGGTCTTGTGTTCTGTGGCTCGATGCTCACTGTGTCCTCAATCGACGAACAAGGAAGCGTCGGGCGTCACCTGTGCAGTTAGCAAAATGTCCATCCCAAAAGAGAGACAGTTTCGTGAGAAAAACCACTTCTGTTCTTGTCAAATCTTTTACCATTTCTTGTACGAGCCCAAGCGGCGATCTCCAGAAACGGTATCCACATATGTCAGTAACGATCTCTCTCCCACAACCGTGTCTAAGTCCAATAAACGCCTGGCATTAAGTATAGGGGGTCCATGGCCATGTTCGAACCACAAACCACTGGCGATTTTCCTTCAGGATTTTATACCTTTGAAGCACACTATGAGTGCTAGTTAAAGAGCCCTGTGCAGGTTCTGTGTCTTTGTTTGAAAACAACAGCTTATTCGTTTCTCTGGTAATTAATATCTATACCTATTCGGAAAATAATTTGTTTGCCTGATTATTTTCGTTTCATCTATCCAAATGCATTCAGGAACACACAGATAAAGTTTGTATCATTAGAAAAGCAACTTTTATTACATTAATTATTTTCAGTCTTCATGACCATCAATGAGATGCAAAATTCAACTCAAGTGTCACATACTTCTCTAGAACTGCTAGCACAAAGTCAAACCAAAATCCAAAGGTCGCCAAGCCCTCGTTCGAAGTTTCATGTCTGTCAAAATAAAATAAGCAATAGATAAAATCCTCACAAAGGGTCAAATCGTTCAATATATAAACACAGACTTATGACTATCAAGATTTTATGGTTTACAGAAGGTTATCTTCAGAGTGTTATCTCGCGTTATCGTGCGTTGTGGCCGTGTCTAAGCCCGGTCAAAGTTTACCTCGCGCATTGTCATGTGACACATGCCATATATGGACAAAAGCGCACTCCGCAGTTTATAATTCCGAATGCGTTGATTGGCTACGACTACAGACACTAAACTGTATGGTCTGAACTGTCAACGTTTGTAATTTATACAACCCTGCGTTATTCAACGCTGAAATAATTGCAGGCTCGCTAATACTTTGTTCAAATAAACACATTTCTGAATCTGAACGCAGTAAATAATTTTGGAATTAAGCGTCAGTTGACAGGACCGAGAATTGAAACAGTTTAAGAACAAGTCTTCCAACTATAATATATAAAACCAATCTAAAACCCAAGGTTCACAAATAATACAATATTAACGCATTTTGGTCATTTTAGGATAAAGTTGTGTTTAAGCAGGCAGATCATTCAGACAGTTATGCGGTGTGATACTAACACAGGAATCGAACCCACCACCCACGGAATCAATCACAAAATCAACAGCAGTCAACTTCAAACACGAACTATATTTCCCCCTTCCTTCCCTCGCACTGATCCACTTGGTATGTTCATCTAAGAAAATTATAAGCTTACTAATTTTACGACAAAAGTAAACTTAATTTATGCATAGCGTAAAATACCTTGAACCATCAACATTAGTTTGTTTGTTCCGCCTCAATCACATGGCACATACTAGTTTTATGCATGTTTTCTTCGTCATTCAAGAAGGAATCAAAATCAATACCTTATGGCACGCAAAATTTATTTGTAGCTTTCACGAAAATCTTTTTAGTTGAAGCGAAATCTATTATAGTTTCCTCGGGTTTCACTGTACTATCTTGTTTTTTCCGGATAGTATTTTTGCTAATCTTACTTCAAACTTCGATTGGTTTTTTTTAAACTATCTAAATTTTCAAATGTAATAAAAAAAGCGTTTAGCTTTTGCGATGAATTTCTGAGTAAGTAAATGAGCCTTCAAGCATGTTTTCTTTTTTTAAGCTCATGCGGTTTTACCTATAGATCAGCGAATGCATAAAACTGCATAATGAAAAATTCATATTAGACAAGACCAACCAGCTACCGTACAAGAAAAATCCGTCAGCCGTCATGATTTATAAGGATAAAATACACAATTTCAGTTTTTTTTAAAAACCTTAACTGTTATATTATGAAGGAAGCTTCCCTCTACATAACGAGAAATAACTGTATTTTTTAGGCGACGGTTAATTTGATGATTTTGTTTTCTATAAAGTAAGGCGATATTCCACCGATAGTGCTACCTTCATTTGATTCTTCAAGTTCTGAAATTAAATACATTTAGGTGACATATTATAAGTCAAATAATAGAATTTCGCCGACTTGAGGCCTTTGTGAATATATTCTTAAACTTACGAAGGTAATAAATAAACAAGTAAAAATAAAAACATGTTTAAATATAGGTATATCTTAATATTATGTAAAATAACTTTGTATAATAATTAACGTGTATTTATTATAGGCTGATCAAATCGTAAAGGATTTCATAATTAGATTGTTTTTTGTTTAACAAAACTTTTCAAGACATTTAATTTTTTTTTTATATCTCATTTAAGAAGTTAATTTTATAGGCAGAAAAAAACCCCAACAGATTTACAATTTGTTTTTTGCAAAATTAAAGTCGTAATTTTATCTCAAATACAAAAAATGACAAATTTCAATTAAAAGGACCACGAATAATTGGTTATACATTATTACATAAAAGCAACATAAATACATTCTTAGAAATAAAGGTTCTTTGAGGGTTCTTTAAGAAAAGATTATGGCTCTGTATGGAACCATAACGACAAAAACGGTTCTTTGGTATTAGAAGAAACGGAGAAATACTAGGAAGAGTTGATATAAGGGTTCCATAAACAGCACCGTAAAGGATTCCACTATCAGAGCCATATTTTTTCTAAGATTGAACAAGGAATCCCTTTGTTCCGCTTATAATCCAAACATTTGAAAACTAGTAATTAAACTCCGATGAGAGAGACTTATTTAAACTGAATATTTTCCTTTTGAATATCTTGTGACAAAGGCAAATACTGAGTCAACGAAGTCGCTGCACTACATGTGTATGTCTCTGAATAGTATACAACGTGATAAATCTAAACATTTTATAACTTCTGTTTGAATAAGGTTCGGATTAAAATAAGATTTATGTTAATGCAGAAAAGCGATAAGTCTAACCAGCATGGTAACATTTTTTGTTTAATTGACATTTTAATCGTCATTTTCAGATTAAGCATCAATAAAATAATAATTATATAGAAAAAATTCTGATTATTTTGTAATTTTAAGCCGACTTACTGACACGGAAATATGTATGGGCGTAAACCGAAGGACTTGTGGGAAGGGAAGTACTAATGGAGTTTTATCTAAATGCGATGTTCTACAGCCAAGAATTCACCAAGCGGTGAAAATATTCGACAATCCCATCCCGAAAAGGCGATGTTCCAGGGGCAGCTTAGGCTTGCAATCCCTGAAGGTGGCCGAGAAGCAATGAGAGCTGTTGAGCTGTGAAATTTAGAGCCAGCTCCAAACTACATCAATTTTACCACAAAAGTAAGATAACCCTCTGTTCAAAAACATTTACTCTCCAGTCATCTGGTTTAAATTTAATCATCTAACTATATCTTGGCGCAAAATGCCTCTTCTTTAAAAGCGAACTAGGTAGATAAGTTATTTCTGATTATGCTTCATGAAAGTTGCCAAATGAGTGCTGTTAAATGAATAAGACACAAACTCCTGCATGAGTTACTCCAACTAATCATTTACCATGGAGCTGTTGGTTCACATGTCCACATGTCGGGGCCTTTCTCATTTTATTTACTTATAATAATATTTAGTTTTATCAAGCATTCTTTTGAGAAAGGTTCCGACATGTGAACCAAAAGCCCAAGAGTTTGTTTTATTCATTTAATACCTAGGGGTATTTAACAGTCTTAAAATCGTTTATTTATTTCAATATTTATTTACAGTTTTACGCTTTATCGAACTACATCATATTAAAATGGGCAAGTGCTTTTAAAGCGGATGAATAATTTATTTAGGATTTTTCCAGCACATTTTCATTAAATGAACACCATGACGTATATGCTAGATTAATAAAACTCACAGCCGGTCACTGATATCTGAAAATAATTGGTCAGAACATCGTCCATAAACTGTGTGGTCTAGTGGCTTTTTCACAATTAACAAGGACAAATACGATTTTTGCACAAAACCTGAAGAATGATATCCGAATAAGGGCTGAGCATATTTAAGACATTTTTTGAATTTTTTTCCAACTGAGCTGATGTATAACATATCATAATGTTACAAATATTACAATATATTGAAATTTTTTCAACCATTAACATTTTTTTTTATACATTTCTCTCAAATGCTGAATAATGTTCGTGAAAAGATAATTTATTTTATCCACGAAAACAGCTAATTAACTAAATTCAGACCGTTTGTCACAGAGAGGTTGCTGATCTTTTTGTTTTCCAATGTGTGATATCCAGTTTATTTTCAGTGACGACTAAATATGACTCTGGACATATTAATAATAATAATTTTGTTTTCACTTTTTCCAAGTTGATGGTGCGGTATGGAAACTTATATATTCAGCATTTAATACAAAGTCATTTGCATAAAACATTAACAAAAAGGGAACAAATGTTGAACCTTGTGTCATCCGTGTTTTTAATGCCTTTCCCTGAAAAATACCTCCCAGCGGATTCGAATACCTCGATACCTTCGGCTAACATGACCAACGATCTAATGACTGAGCTGTATACGCATGCTCTCTATAGAATGGATCCATTGTTACTCTCTAGCATAAGCATATACACTGCATATTTACCGCTGACAAATCTATATTAAAAAAGTCAGGAAACATTGTCCGTACATTCGCCGTGGATAAAACTCTGGAACTATTGTTTGTATCACTGATAATTCTAGTCTGCAAAATATGCTTAAATATATTACATAAGTAGAGCAAAAAACCATAAAGCTCTGTGTGGTAGGTATAGTAATACTTGTGATTTTATTTTTAAAATAATGTTGCAGGAGGAAGTCCAGTTGATATCGAAATCACGACCCGTTAACATGCCACTAAATGGATGACTCAGTCGCATGCATTGTCTCGGTTAATGGGTAAAAATGCTACATATAAATGATATGCATACCTGATACACTGATACACTTCAGACTTTACATTATAAATGGTAGGTAAACGAACAAATCGCCTGAGTATATAGGCCCTGCAGTTGTGAAAAAGTAAGTTTTCCATTCGAGTGTGTAGAAAGCTTTCATAATCCACTATTCTATAAACGTCCATGATTATTATATTTTTCTCTATAACTTCATTGACTATTGTTTATCAAATACAGTTTGACTCTTTTATCATTGCTTAAAAAAATCAAATAATTTTAAATTTGAATATGGATTGAGATGTAATGAATATAACAAACACAGATATACGTTATGGCTTTAACAGTCCAGCACAATTGAGATGCTAAAGTGTCTCAATATAACTCGAATGTCATAAGTATCAGAACACATTCCTCTACAGTCGGTCTACTGACACACACTATTTCTAATTTAAGGAAACTTTTAATGTGGATGGTTGTTATGTCGACTTCGTTAAATATACTCTTTTCCTTTGATAAGGGTTCAACACCGTTCTAAATGGTATCTCACTTATATGACGGCGTGCTAGGTCAATGAGAAAACCACTCCGACCACATTGCCAATAAGAACACAATCCAATTTTAATAGTGAAGTTGGATATTTTCCTCGAATGAAAGGATCTAATTTAAGAAAAAAAAAACAACAACACATATTTAATACTGATCAAATAACATGAGAATGTAAGTTACTAAAACAAAATCTATGCATCGGAAAATATGGTATCTTTTTGTACAGATATATAGTGTTATATTTATTATTCAATCATTTTAAATCTGATTTAAAAATCTGATTTAAAACCCACTTGGGAATACCTCTAGCGTGCCTCTATGAGCTATCAAACCTGAGATATTTATAATGTTAATAGATGAACAAATGGTGCATGATGCAGTGCCCGAATGTAGCCCACGACGCTCTGACTAATTCCCTGTGTCTCTCTCTAAGGTATTAACTATAAGGGTCAGAATAAATACATATAACTAATGATATTGTGCCTTGTGTTAACTCAGGTCACATGATACATATTACGTTACACATAAATTAACAATATAATAAGAGGATAAAGGTTCCAAAATAACTACCGAGTGTATTTTATTATCTTCCCGCTGTTACAGTCGATGACATTTATCGGATTAGAAGGGAGAACGATAGGACACGATTAAACCTGGCTCCCCATTGCTTACATTTGATGTCTTTATCCTTCCAGCGGCTAGAAGTTAGCAGTTGCTCGAATCACTAATAACAACAAAAACGGGATTCTTTATTCGAATCACGGAAAACGAAAAAACAGGATTCATTGTTCGAAACACGAATAACAATATAAAAAAACAGGATTCGTTTTTTCGAATCAAGAAAAACGAGACGAAAACCAAGATTCGTTATTCACCTCACAAAAATAATGGTGCTTTAAAACATATCTTTGTTTTTTGTCGCTATTCGTGATTCGAATGATGAATCCCGTTTTTTGTCGTTATTCATAATTCGAAGAACCAATAACGAATAATGAATTCGAGGCTTACTTCCGACCGCCTATTCTTCGCACGTCGCATCGACCAGTATTGTTGTGTCACCTTATCCAGAAATAATGTACTGTTTTTTTAATTCAACATAGAATTATCGTTCATCACAATTTGTATCCATAAAGAAAACATTAAAACTGAATTTAGCGAACTACCTAAATCGATTAGCCTTCTGTTTTTCTTCTCCTTTTTCAAAAAAGATTTTTAATCCCAAAATACTAATTGATTGAATCGAGGGAGGAGTGATCAATTAATTAATTCTGTTTTAAATAGGAAGTTGAATAACATATACATATGTTTTATTTTAACAACCTTATTATAATTTCCGAATATTTAAAATTTTTGAAGAGAACCCAAGACGGTTTTCATCTTGAAATCCTAATAAACAATCATTTAATGAATGAGGTATTAAAAAAACAGCTAAACTAGAATGTATTAAACGAGAATAAGCTTAATGCGAACGCATTTGACGAAAATCAAGTAAACGCTAATGTTTTAAATGTGAATAAGCTAGCGTGAATGCATTAAACGAGAATCGGCTAAACTCGAATGCATCACACGAACATCAACTAAACGCGAATATTACACGAAAATCAGTTAAACGCGAATGTATTAAACGAGTATCAGCTAAACGCGAGTACATAAAATCAGTAAGCCAATCAGTCACCCAATCAGATAAGTCCAACCAGTACAGCTTACAACCAGCCAGTACATGAACCGAGGTTAAGTCGCATCCTTAGCCGTGTCGTAAGGTTAAGTTAATATCCTCTTTCATCCGCTTCTGGACTAGGGACTGCATGTTCCTGGCAGTAAAAGGTTTTCCTAACTTAGCTTTATGGGAAAATTAATTCCACAGAAAAGCAGCACACTTTGTATAAGCTTTTAACGACATTTAGAAGTGGGGTAACATAACTATATAATTTCTTCTAGATTTGTGAAACAAATGCTCGTATCATCGTCAATTGTAAATTGTTAACGATATACAGCCACATGTATAATTGAAACATGGTGTTCTATTACACAAAAGAAGTGGTTAACTAGAAATGATATAAGTGACATACTTCGTAATTCATGATTGTGTCATTTATTGTAGGTACCGCCATCATAAAAGTGATATATGTTAAACGTGGCGTTAAATAGTAATCAACCAGTCTATCGTGTTTTCTGTTATTGTTTATATATCGACTTTTTAGTCAGAATATTGTCTACTTCGTTTCAGCATGTTGCTGCATATAATGTATCCACATACGTCATACCATTCGACAAAAATTGTTATTCTTAAAACTTCTTATTTTACAATGTTCCTTTGGGATTGAAGCATTAGAACATGACATTTAATTTGTGTAATTGTATTTTTGTTTATTTATTTATAGAAAAGCACATGAAATATGTGGACAAATTCAGTTATGATTGCTCTCGATTAACTTAAGAATTAAAAATTCAGCGGACATTATACATCAATTTTCAGAATTAATTTTTTCAATATCCGTTATAATCGCGAAACCCTCGATAATAACAGGAAAATCAACTCAAATTTCTAATATATATACGTGATCGCAATCGCTCTCACTTGTAACTTGATCTGCCTCAATTATTACAGTTACGGTAATTATTTTATGGGACTGGGTATGCCCATTCGAAATATTCCGCCATTTTGGATTTAATGTATGCGCTGTCATGAACAAGGTTTGAGGAAGCTGGTCGGTTAATGTTTACTGACTGTATTTTTGGTCACGTCCATGAGCAATAAAAATAGTTACAGCTACTTAAAAAAATGCTCACTACGTACATTCGTCCTGAAGGTAGATACATTGTAGCACTTTTCAGACTGATCAGTTCCAAGAAATTACATTACAACAATTTATTAAAACTTAATTTAATGTGGGTAAATCATTACACCTTAGGCTCGGACGGCTATTGCTGATCTTCCATAACATATGTGTGGAGATTATGTTAACTGACGGACATGTGTAACGCAGGATTAGTATAGGAGTTTCTTATCTCTCTACATATCCAAGTTCTACCACAGTAAACCTAACTACACAAAAGCTCCTGTACAATAAATGTATATATAGGAATGAAAATTTAAAAAAATTAACACAACTATGTACAAGTTACAATATGGAGAAAATCAAATCCGTCGACACTACTGCGGACCTCGTAGGAAACTTTGTAGTTGGAGATGGGTCAGCACCATCCCCTACCTGCAGCATGCCCCCCCCCCCCCCCATTCGCCCGTGATCCGGTTTGACAATGTGAGTGGGGGATGGCCCATTAGCATCCCCTACCTGTTCCCCCCTGTGGGCTGAAACCCTCTCATTTGCATGTGGTCCAGTTTCCTTCATATCGAAGGTTCAAACATAGTCCGAAATGGTGTACTGCAAAAGTCATTGGCGCGTCTATATGTATCACGTATGTATACACGACAACAGTTTATTTCGGTAAGAAATACTTATATTGGACCAACATGCGGTAGTCTGATTGAGTATGTACTTACAAAACAAAACGACTCCAGTTGTGTAATCGATTTGACGTTGAATGATCTCCCCGAATATTCTCCACATCAACCGCTGTGTATCAATATAAATTTAACGTCAGTATTCTGAACATGAGAATCTACAGAAACAATGTATATGAAATTTAATATTAAAAAGGTGCAATCATTGAGAAATGAAATCCAGTCACGTCCTTGTGGAATTTTGCTTTGTGTAGACAGTGTTGAAAAGGGAGACAAATCTGTAAATACGACCATAAATGATTTAACAAGCGTAATAGGTTATTTATATAAGAGTCTTTAACAAGACTTTTTGTACCTGGGCTTGGTTTTATGCTCTGATTGTATATATCTCAAGCGCAGGCCACGTTAGCTGATAAAGCAGCCAAGACGATAAAGCAGCCAAGACGCTAGGTATGATAAATTTTAACATTAGAAAATATTTAATCGATCCAGAAATATCATGTAAGTCTTTGTTGACTCAATCCTTCGTAATGCTTGTTAGGTCTCGAATTTCCACCCTGGTCCAGCGGTGGAAAAGGAAAGTTTATAATTTTGAAAACAATTATTGAGTGTAAATAATCGACACCAAATGCTGCTGTGTATGATGAGCAAGGAAGCTATCCTCAGTCTGGAATGTGAATACTTGCTTAACAATGGTTTAAAAACTTTGTATGGTACACTCTAAGAAACTTATGGCTTTAATAGAACCTTCTAAGGTCCTTCAGCCATGGCTCTGGTGGAACCCTTATGGTTTTTGTTATAGAACCCTCACACCAATTGTTCCAAGTATTTCTCCATTTCTCATTATATCAAAGAACCGTTTTTGCCGTTTTGGTTCCATCTTTTCTAAAGAATAGCTTTTGCCGTTAATGTTCCATTCATCCTTCTAAAGAACCCTCAAAGAACCAATATTTATAAGAGTCTGTGGAGAACGTTTATAACATCTTAACAAGTTCAGCCAAACGTAGGTATGTCACTGGGGGTTTACGGTTGAGGGACAAAGTATGGATTTGGGGACATCTGACTTTTCCCCCTGGAAGCGTTGTATTTAAAACTCTCTTCCCGCTGTTTGAGCAAAGAGTAAAAGACTGTTATCCAAAAATGGCATGGCATGTTATAATTACCCAAACTGAAACCCTATAAATATTTAGATTAGGATTCCCCATACCGTCCTTCTTTACCTGTTGTTTATATTGTTCAACTCTCTCCCCGCTGTTTGAGCAAAGAGTAAAATACTGTTATCCAAAAATGGCATGGCATGTTATAATTACCCAAACTGAAACCCTATAAATATTTAGATTAGGATTCCCC